>JABWIB010004815.1:29626-40965 GCA_016617825.1 Platyplectrum ornatum
GTGTGTGTGTGTGTGTGTGTGTGTGTGTGTGTGTGTGTGTGTCAGAGGGTACAGTGTGTGTGTGTCATAAAGGGTGTATTTTGAGATACATTGTGTGTTAGAGGATACATTACGTAATACAATGTGTGTGTGCTTGTATGTGTGTCAAAGATGATGTATTATGGAGTGTGTTGTGTGCCAGAGTGATGTATTATAGGGAGTAAAGTGAGCTTGTCTGTGTCAGTAAGGATGTTTGTGTATCAGAAAGAATGTATTACGGGGTGCAGTGTTGTGGTGTGTGTGCAAGAGAGGCTGTATTATGGAGTTCAGTGTGTGTAAGACAGAGAGGATTTGTGTCCAGTATGTGTCAAAGTATGCATTAGTGAGGATGTATTACGCATATTGTGCACCCAGTGTGTCAAAGAGATTGTAGTATTGACTTCAGTGTGTGTGATAGGGAGATATTAAAATAATCTATTATGGGGTGCACTGTGTGTGTTTAAGAGGTGGGCAAAATGTATTATAATACATGCAATATGTGTGTGTTATATATAGGTAGGTATAATGTACAGTATTATGGTGTGCACAATGTGTGTGCAATAAAGTTATGGAGAATGTATTATGAGATGCAGAGGCGGCCCTAGACTTTGTGGGACCCCATGCAAAATAATTATACGGGGGCCACCTGCTGCTGGTAATAGCCCCCTCCTCCCACTCCAGTCCCCCACTGTAGTGGCTGATGACCAATCAGGAGCCCCTGCTATTGGTCTCAGAAGTGAGGGATTGGAGTGGAAGGTAACTTAACTGTTTAAGCGGGTGCCCCCTGTGGAGTTGGCAGCGTAGACCACCTAAGGGCCTAAGGGCTAAGGGCCACCTTTGATGAGACGCATGGTATATGTGAGACATAGAGGTAGGTAAAAAGCATTATGGGGATGGGGAAAATAATGGGGAGTAAGGGGGAAAGAAGGGTAAAAGTAGAAAGTAAGAAAGAGGGGGGAGGGAGAACTGGAGCAAGAAGGAGGGGTTAAAAAAATGTAATTGGTTGTTTAAAATACACTTTTTTCGTTACTAAATTGACTTGAAGTATTTTTTAAACATTGTCAATGTAAGTAAGAGCCACGTCTATCAACACACATAGGGCTGGATTCAGCTTTTCACTCCCATGACTTACACTCATGAGTTACACTCTCATGGGCAAAACCATGTTGAATTGCAGGGGGGGTATAATGAATGTCAGTGTGTGCATGCAGGGAGAATACTTTATTGTTGCATGTTACACACAGATACTGACCAGTGTTACTGTTACACTGTTATTAGACTTGGGCTGGAAACATCAGCTGTCACCTGTTATGCTGATTACAACTAATTAAATTTACCTCCCCTGCAATTCAACATGGTTTTGCCCATGAGAGTGTAACTCATGAGTGTAAGTCATGAGAGTGAAAAGCTGAATCTGGCCCATAGAGTCTGTATAGCTTCTAGTAAGGTTAATTAAGGATCCCTAGAAGGTGTGACTGTATATCCCTGATAATTCTTACTGCATTGCTCCAATATCTTACCGTGTTTCCCCTATAATAAGACCTATCCCGAAAATAAGCCCTACCCAAATTTTTGTAAAACAGTCCAAAATAAGCCCTACCCCAAAAATAAGCCCTACCCCGAAAATAAACCCTACCCTACCCCTACAAATATAAGCCCTAGTGAATTTCCCATGACTTGGGGGCATGATGGGTATAAAAGCAGGACTGGGGGGCATGATGGGGATAAAAGCAGGACTGTTTATATAAATCTCTGTNAATGTNNATTAAAATAAGACCTACCCCGAAAATAAGCCCTATGGTGTTTTTTTGGACCAAAAAAATAATAAGACAGTGTCTTATTATCGGGGAAACACGGTATGACGCATTTGTAATAAACATTTCTTTCTTCTATTCAGTTCACAAATTGTACACCTAAATATCCATTGTAACTACATAATGAGATAACGGCATGGAGTAAGGCGTATAGGTGGTTATTGTGTTCTATCTTGCCATTTGATGACAAGTTGTTGGTGAGATATTTGACATTTTCTTATACTCTATATATTTCTTATACTTTACATGTAACTCATGAATAATTCACATAAGTGGTTGTTGCTGTAAGAGATAAGTGAAGTTATCGTAGAAATTCCCAGAAAAGAAATTTTGCTGGGGAACAATGTGTTTTGCTGAGGTACACGTTTCCAGGATCTTCAATGCTTTAGCTTCATTATTCCACTTATTCACTCATGTAAATTCCTTATTCTCAGCCAGTGCTATTTGTTCTAATGGAGGAACCTGGACCACTGTGGTACATAGGACGACTGGGCAAGGTTCTCAGAAGGTAGCAGCTATACTGTATTTCAAGCATATGTATAAACACTGCTCAGCCTTGAGTACTGGGCCGTCGTCCATAATAGCGGGGCCCGGGACTGCCAAAAATGGTGTCCTGCCCACAAAGTCCAGTCACGATGTCTGTCCAGACCCCGGGAACTCACTTAGATGCCATTTCTAGCGTCTATGTGAGTCCTGGCATGGGAAATACAGATAGAAAGCTTCAACACGGTATTCCCTCTGCATGCCAGAATTATGGCACCGGTTTCCCACTTCCCGGCTGTCCCTTACCCTGTGCACAGAGCAGTAGCCAACCATACTCAGGTACCAAATAAAGGAGGCAGTGCCTGAGTCTGCACATGTGCAGTGGAATCTACTTTTGTGCCTATTCAGAATCTTGAAAACGGGACAGAATAAATCCTGCCCCATATTGTCTAAACCACCCATTTCCAACCACAAATGGTAATATAACGCCATGTTTATATGGCGTCTTACCGTCATTGCAGGACACCAAATGGAAGGTAACTTTTTGTAAATTAGATGAACGTTGCTGCCAGTCTCAGTGCGAGGAGAACCGAGTCCGTCGCAGTATCGTTCACATATTAATGTTACTCTAGGTAAATATAGGTCTGGATCACGTTGTCCATTTTGCATAACGCCTCCACCTTTTACAGGCAGCGAATTGACTAAAAAGGTCCGAATAAATGTTCGAATGAATGTGCCCAGCATCACTAACAATGAAGGCCTATGCAGAGTTGCAATGGTATACCGAAAAATTCAACAAATAGCAAAGTAAGCGAATGCTACATAGAATACAGAATATACGAAAACTGTTTCCATGATTGCAGCAAAACTTATGGTTCTGTTTTTATTTAAACCCCTTTCCTTACAGCAAGGTCTATTTTTGATTTCTTCAGTGGTTTATTTAGAAAGGTAAACAGTCTTTTCTTCATCATTTTACCTTCTGAGCATCAGCTAAAACCCACGGAAAGTAATCCTGACAGCACCGCGCTATTGCTCAGAATGTTAGCATGGAACCAAACCAAGCATCCGCAGCAAGGGCATAGGCATAATCCATTTTAATTTAAACACACTTATATTTCTCATTTGTACCGGAAGAAAGACATTGCCCATTACGGCGTACAGCTTGACGCGAAGGACTGGCAGTCAGCAATGCGTTTGTGGCAGATATCACAATTTTCCAAATGTCATCTTTGAAAGAGTTTTCATAAAAGAACATTGATGAGATGTCTGCAGGGTTCAAATGCTATATGAACTCATTTTAAAACACCTCTGATCTTTTCACTGAATGCTTTTTCTTGTGTTGTTGTTGCTAAAGCAACATAATCCAAATGTCTTTGTGTCGAATGTTTGTCCAGCATGGTTTAAATCTAGTTTTCATTTTTATTTAAAACTTTGAGTAATATGTTTCTCTGGATTGGTATTAGTTGTCTTTGCAAACGTGTCTGTGTAGCTGTCCAAACTAAAGTTGTCCAAGTGCTAGGGGGATTATCTTTAACAGCAGAAAATGTCCCATAAACCTGACCAACAATTATCATTTTAGACTCGGTCGATGGAGCAGGCGCTAGGGAATGTAGGGAATGATACTGGAGTGTGAACAGGCCCGGTGCTACCATTAGGTCATCTTAGGAGATTGGCATGTAAAGAATTAGCCAGCCTGGGAGGGTGCCTGTCGCTCCTCTATAGAATAGTTCCCCATTCTCTCCTATTTGAACCGGGCCAGTGGGCAGCGGGGGAAGGGGGTTGAATGGTTAGGGGGGGGGCTCAAGCCTAGACTGTCCAGAGACCTAGCACCGGCCCTGAGTGTGAATATGTAGAGGGGCATAGCTGGTATATCTCCTTCTATATGAACTGCAGTATTGTCCCCTATATATCATCTGTCTTTCTGGCCCTGTCCCACTCACACATTTACTTATTCGTCCGTTCCTTCTCGTTTGTAACGTGTTCATCTTCTTGCTTTGCTCAGCCTCCAGTTAATCTTCCGACTAGTAAGTTTGTCCCTGTCAGAGAACCATAACATTGGGTCCCATATTAGTTATGAAATCCAAACAATAAAATAATAAATGGTTTCGGGCCAATTTTTGTGGCATTTACAAAATCTATTTTGTCCACATCTAGAGTGATCATTGCACCACTCTGCTGATAACTGCATAAACATATTGAAGATTGCTTTAGTGTGTGGGCGCCTTTAGACAAGACATGATGCAGCTCTACTTAACATCACCACTAATAATTATGTAGATGCAGCTATTTATTGCAGTGTACAGTGCACCGTGGTTAATGATTAACCGGAGAGCTGATTTGTTTATAAATCTTTGGGTTAATTACAAGAAAAACTATGTTCCGAAATTAAGTCATTAACTGCAATGACCCGTGATCCAAATAAACAAATGTTACCAAAAAATAACATCAAGGAAACCACATGGCCCTTATCCAGATATGGATGTAGACCAGCATGCGTCCTTTAGGGTGTGTTATGGGAGGGAAGGGGTGAGACTTTATTTCCAAACGCTTATGCTTGTGTAAAAAACTAACAATATTATTTTCTATCATTTTATTACATTTGTATTCGACTTGCATTAATCAGAACCTGCATTTACAGTCAACATTGCTGTTTACTAAACTACAGTTACACATAGTATATGCGCTGTTATGCTACATGCTGTACTCTCTCTGGTATTCAGGTACCGTTGCATGTACCCGAAGCACAGTATGCAAGTGTCATGCTGGTTTGTGTTTACCTGTGGATCAGAACCAAGGATGTATAAATGTGGTAAATGCTGCTCCTTTATACTGTCCTATTTTACTATATATACTCAAGTATAAGCCTATGTAGTTTTTCAGCACAACTTAATTCCCTCCACTGCTGTCTCTTTAAAGCCAGATCAGTCACTCGGAGTGCAGCTTGCATGGTGTGGCTTGCAGCCTTCTTATGTCTCCTGTTGTGAGGCAGCGTTTTCCTCTCTGTACCCAGATACCAGAGCTGCGCACATTGCTCAAAGCTAAGATGGAGCTAAGGTAAAGGAGGTGGAGAGTGTGACACTGGCAGGCAGCATGTCACTCACCCACCACACTGAGCCCACTATGGCACTAGAGCTTTACATTGCCTTATATTAACCCTGCACATGATGCAAAGAGGGGAACAATAGAGACATATTGAGGAATATTGATAGGAGCTGGGACATAGAGACAATACAGTTCTATGGGGACAATGATCCACCAGTCACATGAGTGACATAAGCCTTTCACTGGGGTGACAGACAGACATACTGTGTTTACATACATGCATACAGGCTTATACTCGAGTCAATAAGTTATCCCAATTTTTTTAGGTGAAATTAGGTGACTTATCTTATATTCGGGTCGATTTCTGTTCGAGTATATACAGGTATTTTGTTAGACAAATGTTTAATGCTGAATGCACTACTATAAAGTACAGTATATTCAGATTTATCAGCGTGAGTAGAGCATTTAATAAAAGGTCCTGATAATGTCATATTTAATCATTTTAACCAAAGTTCTCAAGCAAACCACTTATTGTTGAGTATGGAGTCAGGATTAATGTCTAACAGGAATATAAATACATATGGGTGACTTGTAGTCAGAGGCCAGTGGATCGGTAATCAGACATAATTACCAATGGGTAAAGAAAATGTTTGGTCTGGAACTAGCAAGTAACAATACACAAGAGGTGAAACAGGAATGTAGTAAAACACAATAACTTGGGAAGGAGGAAGTTAGAGGGTTGGCTTTATATAGACCAGGGGGAGAAGCTAAGACATCAGGTTGTAACTAGAAAGTGTTACATATCTATTTACAATTTCAACATTCATTAAGACATGAATGTTGAACATACAGATTGAGTAGGGAAGAGGGCCCTGCCCGCAAGTTTACACTATATAGGAGATTGGGGATTAATACATACTGTAGGGGTATGTGCTATTTTTTATAAAGTGAACCAGCCAGGTAGTAAAAGTACTTAGTGTTCTGTACCATCCAATCATGCAGCAGTGTTAATAACAGAACTGAAGATAACTGTATTATGGAAAGAAAAGTGTCCTCGTTTGTGTTTTGGGTTAGACAGTAAATTATAAGTAGGGTTCAATAATGTTAAGTAATTTGAAGAAACGAGCAAGGAAGGTTCGGTGCAACCAGGGAGAAGTCTTATATACACAGAGCTGTTCAGTAACCAGAGATGGAGAAGCTCAATCAGCATTGAAGCAACTTCCTATGACAGACACCCAGAGTTCCAATCCTGACAACAGTCAACTGTAATCCCTCAGTCCTTATGTCATCTTCAGGGGATGGAGAGATAATTTATTGTTGGGGCAATCTGATGTTATCTGATATTATTTTCATGTTTTCAGAGGACACAATGACTTGCAGCTAATATTAAGGTCTATACCTGGAGTTGACCTCTCTTCTAGGTTCCACTTGGGCTTTTCATGCATCCTTGAATTTCTCTTGTGTTCCATGTTGCTTGCAGAGTTCAGCGTTAGTTTCAATATTCTCACAGCTATAAATATTGTACCATCTGCTCCTTGTTTTTCCTGCGGCATTCCATACCACCTGTGTACAGTTCACCCTTACACCTACAGAATATAATTTTTTAGTGTACTCCAGCAGAGCTTTCCATCAGCCACAACAGGGTTCTCTCAGGTTCCTGGATTACCATCTGCTGATTTTGGTTCATAGTTTTCTGGCAGCCTGCATCAATGTAATGTGTTCCAATCATAAGAACCCCTGACTAAAGCATTTGTGAGCTACACATCTGTGGTCAAGTCCGTCCTGTCTCCAGATCTAATGATCAACCGGAGACGTTATGGAATCCACACCTTATAATTCAGGTATGTGCATGGAGAATCGTCAAGCATATTAGTTTACCTGTGGTAGTATGTGTTACAAGGTGATGTCGCCACGGTGGGGTCGGACCAGCTGCTATGGGAACTTTGGATAGTGTGTGGTCCTATGCAGTAGCTCTTTACTTGTTCCCCTTTGCACAACTCTAACCCTTCATAGGATAACCCTGACGTCAAGCAGGCACGACAGAGGCCCTAAGGCTGACCTGGTTTACCAAGATGGGGGAATACTTAATGCCAGTTAACAATCCCAACAACTGGCAACAAGACACAAATCAATACTATGAAAAAGGCTTAACTTAATAAAGATAATGTAGTCTCTCATGCAGTTTCTTATTACTATAACACAGTCTCAATGTAGCCAGAGAACTTATAGTGCAAATGCTATGTCAGTCTCCTAGTAAGTTGCACAGTTTAGCACCCCCTAGGATATAGATGCATCTATATAAAGCCCAGGTATATTGAGTTTAATAATGCTGATTAACTTAGAACTGAGTGGAACATTCCTCCATAGGCCACTGTGACCACCCTGGAATTTCGAGTTAGGGTAGGGTCAGATCAGAAGGTTTCCTAAGCTCTTGCGCTGAGATAATGGCAGACAGGGGATGAGTTTCTGACAACTTCTGACAGTAGAAGTCCTTACTGAGTAACTTTAACAATGTGTATGCTAACTATTGAAAGATCTAATTCCAGGGTAGAGCTTATTTTAGGCTCTCGATAAGGTCAGACAGCTTTAATCCTGTTACTTGGTTTATCACACTTACGCTCCGCGGAAAAGACACTCTGGTGGTTTAGAGGTTATGCCCATAGGCCAAGGCCTTACCCCTCTTAGACATGTTCTAGAAGTCTCGGGGCACTTCCTCATCCAGCAAATATTTATTAAGAGAGCTTCTGGTTTTGCTAATAATTCACATGTAAATATCATCTCTGGAACACGGACAGTCTCTACATTAATAAAATAAAACTAACCTGTGTCACAATGGTTTGTACCTAGCTAACACCTCTGTTAATGGTAGAACAATACAATACTTTGTGAATTGTTTTGAACAGTGCTAGAAAGAAATAACAGTGAACAAGACAGTTATTTATGTGGAAATATTCCGTTCTTGTACAGTTTTTTCGGATATGTTGACATCAGTGGGTGTAGGGGGTGTAGCTGCTTCAGGGCTCTTTGCCGTTGGTCCCAGACAAGGTGTCCATCCCTGTGCTATGAGAAGTAGAGAAGTCAGTCATCTAGGAGTGCCGAAATCACTGTACTCTTCCAATATTCCATTTCGGTATGAAAGAGAAGTAACTGCCATTGAAGCCACTGAAATGATTGTTTCCTGATTGGACAACTATGACAAACTGTACAAAGGTTATTAGCTAAGGGGTGGGGAGGACTCCATGCAGTAGAAGTAGGTCAATAGTGAAAGGCCCTAGGGTGAAGGAGAGGGGAAGTGGGGTTACCATTGGAGGAGAGAAAGGGAAACATGAAAATTAAAGATGGGAAAGATGGAAGAAATAGAGGGAGCCAGTGAATATTGGTCAGCATAGCCTAAGCGAACATGATAGGATGGTTTATGGGAAGATTAAGTATGTAGTGGCCGGGGCCCTGCTCTCCAAACTGCCTCGGAAAAGTACTGTACCACACAGGAGACATAGTGAGATGCTTGAAACAGGGTAAATTTGTGGGTTAAAAGCAACCCATAAAATTCACTAATCAAGGATCTGATCTAGAAGAAACAGAGCGACTGAGTGGGCAGAGGGAGTTCAAGCCCTTGGACTTCCGCACAGGGCCGCCACCAGGACCACCCGGGCCCTGGACTCACAAAAGTCCCGGGCAGCCGGGCCCCCCACATGACAGGTGAGTTCAGGCAGGCTGCCGGCAGCGGCTGGCACGCCAGTTCAGGGCGCCGAGCCACTGCTGGGGTTTGGGGGGGGGCGGCCAGGCCCGGGACTGTAGCTGTCCCCCCTGATGGCGGCCCTGCTTCCGCACAGTGAAAGGGTATGAGGCAGTAACGAAAGCTGGAAAGCTGGATTACCTAAAAAATTGAGAAAGAGTGTTTCATGGCTCTGAAGTCCCCTCTGGATCGTAGAGCATCCCATGTTACAGGTGAGCATTAATAGTGGGCTGGCCTCTTTTCTGCGCCAAATCAATTCTACGATAGTGTAAGAAACTGGACAGTGATATAGAACCCATGAAAGCCTGCTCAACCGGCATATTCGTATAGGAATCAGTGCTATGTAGTCAATCTCTAATATAATGAACCTGGCAGACCTGACTATACAATAAATCAGGAATATTGGCACAACCCATCTCCCGTGGTAGTTGCAATATGCGAGGCTAATCCTCGCAACGTTTCCCTGGCCACAGAAAGACATGCTTCTTATTAACATTGCCTGAAACGATTCTGCAATTCACAATTCACATTTTATTAACTGAAGTTATACTGATCTTTTAATGATCATCAACATTACATGTGATTCTAACCATTTGGTTTTGCAATGCCACTATACACACATTGAATAATAGATAGTGATGTACTGTAATGGAACTGTGAATACTGCATAATACATGTAGTACTGTGACTGCTTGGAATAATTGTTCCAATGAGATCTATGACTTACCAATTTGAGTTGTATGTACTGCACATTGTTTAAACTAATTATGGGACAAATCTTACTAACAGACTAAATTGGGGTATTTTGGCTCTGACTATATTAACAGCTCTCTAGAGAAAATTATTCACAGTGTTTTACTAATGCCCATTTTTCCTCTATATTCTTGGACTGGAACCCAAATTTGACGAGCCATTCTGAGTTTCATTAATCTGAAGTAGCAGTGTTTTAGGTACTTGTTAGAATATAAAACTCACCAGCCAGTGACTATGAAGAATTCTCCAAACATCTGTTTGAATTTGTAGATTAATTTCATTATTTTAATTGTCTAAAGTTTTATTATAAATTGTAATGTTGTGGATAATGACTCAATTTTGTACCTAGAAGCTTATGCGTTTCATTTACATTCTGGCCCATATACTGGCCCATGGTTGCTATGTGCAACATCTCTACTTTTCCATTCCCATAGTTTAGTGAATATGGGCCTCTGATTGTATTTTTTGTAGAATTTGAGTGGTTATATGGTGACTATAAATGTAGCAGTAACAGGGGACTAATGAATGCAATGTATACATTTTAACTGGTATTTTAATTGCTCCTATTAATTTTGCCCAGTTTTTCCTTATCTTTATATACTTTTTGCTATACACAACCAATAGAAAGCGATTATCAAACTCTATGGCACATAAAAAATAAATAAACATTGTGTGGATAGAACAGTGCTCGACGTGAGCCGGAAGACAACAGTATGGTATACCGGCTTTGTCTTAACCTACTAAGCCCCTCTCACTTTTATAAGTTATGCCTGTCCGGACCCAGTGTAGAGAGAGGCTGATACTTCAAATTAGGGCCTGCAGTGCCCATGATTAACCACCCACAGGAATTTATTAACTTAAAGTGAGTTGAGTGAGTCACCATGATCAGTTCTGTATGTTAACTATTGGCTTTTATGTTGTATCAATAAGTTGCAAATGGCTGAGGATTCACTCAAGCAACATTCAATCACCCAAACACCTTATATTATAATGACATAGATGAGTTTAAAAAGGGGGATTGTTTATTTAAAATTAGTGGCCAGATTGGAATTAGAGAGTATATTTTTGGATACACTTGCAGGTGACCAGATAGCAGTTGAGATCATTGAGATGTTGATAACCTACTGGGACAAGTGAGGTAGCCAACTAGAGAACTTATTCCCGTCATATAAACATTCCCAGGCACCAGAGGAGGTCCTACCCAGACCCAACCCATAAATGATGCTTAAAGTATTACCTTTTAGGAGTTATGATCTCAGTCGACATAGGTTTTACCCTTTCACCCTGTGCATGGGCGTAACTACCACTATAGTAGCCATAACAGCAACTATGGGGCCTGCAGCCCTAGGGGGCCCGCCAGCCTCATTGCCGGATTACTCAGGCTCCCCAACAGTCAGAGCTTTGGGGAACAGGATCCCTTAAATGGAAACCACAGCCATATTTACTGTTGTGTTTCTTATAGTTTTTTTTATGTAATTTTCTGCAGTTTGGGG
>JABWIB010004816.1:4489-18178 GCA_016617825.1 Platyplectrum ornatum
ATATATTTCCTCCCCTCAGTGATCCAAATGCATGTGCATCAATTATGTATAATTGAAAAGGTGGTTATGTGTGAGCACTATAGTGATAATGCTAATGCACTAAACCTAAAGTATATATATATATATATATATATATATATATATATATTATTTTTTTATTTTAACCAACGCTATGCGTGTGTTATCCTTTTTCACATATGGAATGTTAATCAATAGTATAAATCCTGTACCAGATCAGGGATGGCTAACGTGAAGATATTTACTCAATAAACGCCTTTATACATAACCCTGGAGACCTAACAGCCATTAGCAGTGTAATTAAAGATTAGAATTAAAACACACTCAATACATTTACCTATACTGACTAGTAAAGTTTTCAAATGGTTTACTTTCAATACCTAACTCTAAAATTCTCAAAGTTTGACAACACCTGGGTCTAAATTTACTCCGCAGGGAGATTGCAGGGAGATTGAAAAGTGGGGATTTTGCCCATAGCAACCAATAAGATTCAATCTATGTTTCATTTTACATACTGGAGAATGTAAGCTCGATTCTGATTGGTTGCTATGGGCAACATTCCCACTTTTCAATCTCCCTGCAATCTCCCTGGTTAGTAAATTTAAGCCCTTGGAGAGCCGCAGTTTCTCTACCCCTGCACTAGACAATATTTTAGCCTGGCAGGGTGCCCTTTCTCTGCCCCTCTGCTGGCAGAACTTGACATGAGAACATTAGGCTACATGAGCTTTAGGCATAGGGAGCCTAAAGTTCATACTCTGTTTAAAGGGCGCCTTGCATTGAGGGTGGAATTTCCCCTTTTCCCCCACTTATGATGCACCTGCATGCTCTCTATCCCCATATACAGAGGAGGATAGCGCAAGTAGAATACACAGGTAAATTGCAAGCGTCCCAGGAGTTCTTACAGGCAAACAACACTTGTTTCAGTGNCGCCGCCTGCTGCCCATCACCTGCATGAACCAGCAGGCACTGCCAGGATATCTATAATACTCTGTTCACATTACCTCAAATTAACTGTCTTTTTTCATGAAAAAGCCGGCTGCAGTGAAAAAGTCGGCATCTAAACTCAGTGTGAATGCTCCATTTGCAAAAAGCCGGCTACTGAAAGCTGGTATTCAGAGCCTGCTTTTTAGAAGGGGTTTTGCCCTCCTCACCCAGTCAACTATTTCCAGCACAACACTGCCTGTCTCTCCCTCCTCCCCCCTCCCCTCATGTACACAAACAATCACAGCACACTTTCTGAGTAATGATGTGTACTGGTAGCAAAAAGCAGGGTTCAATGTGAACAATGCAGACACAGCTTTTTTTTTTTTACAAAAAAGCTGTCTTTTTCAGTTAATCCGAACGGTCCGTTTTCCACATGCCCTCCAATTTCCCCAGCTCTACACCCTGGCTCTTAAGCCAGCTTTTTCAAGGCCGGTAATGTGAACGGGGTGTTACAGACACGCCCAGGTTATGGCGGTCAGGGCAGATGCCTTATGGAGGCGCTGGGCCTGGATGGAAAGAATAGCATTATCTAATAATATGTGCTCATTAATATTCACACGAATTAACCTGGGCTCTATAATCCATAGGCGCCTGCAAAGCCCTGGCATCCTATGACTGTACCCTTTAAGTTGTTTGTGATGCTCAGGTAGTTTATATTGCATATTTAATAAGGAAATAATAAATGTAATTATGTCAATTGCATTTTTCTTACACCAGGAACACACAGGACCCTGCAAGACCCTGCCCATTAGCAGGCAATGAGCTCACGGTTACTCTGAGGTAGCATATGGCTTGTCTATTGTTCGCCAGTAGGTGACAGCACTCCATGATGTGAATGTCCAGGGAATGTCCCGGAGAATGCCGGCTGAGGGCCACAGACACGGATACATTCTAGGGTCTGCCTCACAACTCCCTCTCCGCCTGCTGGAAGACATCGTGGCTCCTGTGTGACAGTATAGGCGTGTGCCGCCAGTGCTGCTACCTCTCCGGCATCACAGTCACCTCCTCTCTGTGTCCCTTCCCTCCTCCCTGGCTGTCCTACTTCCAGCTCCTCCGCTGTGTCTACCTGAGCTTACCTCACTGTGCCTGGGGACGGTGGCTGGCATGGGAGCCACGGCGACTTTCTGTGTGTAAGCCGAGGACGCACTCGGGATACGGTTGCTACGGGGCTAGAACCGGTGCCTGATCTCTCGTTTCCCCTGTAGTGTCTGATGTGGAGAAGCAACCAGCAGCATGAGCACCAATTGTAAGTACATAGCCGGCACTCTGACACTGGACAGCGACTTCATCAGCAGCATATAGGTTATATATTATTTCTATCAATCATCTATTATCTATCTATCTATCTATCTATCTATCTATCTATCTATCTATCTATCTTTCTATCTATCTCATTTATCAATCTAATATCTATCTTCTATCTATCTATCTATCTATCTATCTATCTATCTAATTATCTATCTATCTATCTATCTATCTAATTATCTATTTATCTATCTATCTATCTATCTATCTATCTATCTATCTATCTATCTATCTATCTATTATCTATCTATCTATCTATCTATCAATCTAATATCTATCTATCTATCTAATATATATATATATATATATATATATATATATATATATCTTATCTATCTTTTATCTATCATCTATCTATTCTCTTTGCACACAAAGTACAATAAGCAGCAGCTATAATGATGATGATTTTATAAAATAGAAATATATATTTATAGTTTATTTCTATACATTTGGGTCACCAGATGCTCCCTCGGTTCACACCATTTACACATTATTATGAATCGTGTGTGTTGACTGTATCTCTGTGCACTTGTTAATGCATGGTGTTGTGTTGTTCTTTGTTGTTCGCGTTGCTTTANTAATGAATTTCCCATGTGCTCCTCCTTGTGCAAAATTCAACTCTTTTAGAAGACCTCTATTTTTTCCCATTGACTCAAAGCTTTTACCACTGGTTCCCATCTTATTGCGTGTAGAGGTGTAGGTTTTAAATGTCGATTAGAAAATAGAATACTTTCATCAATTGTGTTTTACCATTTCGGAAACCATGTGTGTTTTGTGCACAATAGCTATGTTCTGCTAGTCCAGATGATAATACTTGCCCCAGTGTAGCTGACTCTAGGTGTGTTCTCTGTGCACTGCACTTTATTATGATTAATAATATAATGGATTAGAAAGGCTGGATATTGTACTGTAAGAGATCAGTGGTTTTCTTTCATGAATATTGTAATGCGACTTGTATTTCTAATGATCAACAACTCCGAACACCACTACACCACTACTATATCACTTGCATGTCATCAGGTTTTGTATTAAAAAGCTCTATTATGAGGCACATAACTTTCTAAAGCTCTGAGGTTTGCATGTAGATATTGCATGAAGCCATCTGCAGAGGCTGTACACATGGTTTCTACTGAGAACATTCTCTGGGGCGCCTCACTTGTCCATTGGGTACATGGACATCCACATGGTTACTCCGCCACTGGCTTTCATTCATTAAGAGATGAGAGTGCAATGTGGAGACAAGGCTAGTGGGGGTGCTGTCAACAATGATGTCATGTAGCTAATAATGGATGTGCACATAGCAGTTATATTTAGGTTTTGATTATTGTCTGTATTAATTACTATTATTATTCTTTTATTATTGTTATTATTGTTGTTGTTGTTGAATAATTGCATTTAATGTTATAAAGCTCTGTCTGTTCCTTGCTATAACTTATTCTAAATAGTGACGTAATGCACAGTGCAACATCTGGCTTTTGCCTGTGCTGCATGCATTTCTAATACACAGCACTTGTTTCACATGCTGTATGCTTTAATATTAAAGAGGGAGTTGTTTAAATAAAAAATGACATAATCAATATTCCCTTGTCACAGAAATGTTGTATTGCATCTGTAATGACCAAATCCGGAGGAAATATTAGGTGCTGAAATTCACAGGATTACCTACCATCTGCATTTTAACCCTAAAAATACAGTATGTGCTTTTGTGAAATGTATTAAGTAATGTAAATACAATACGTCTGTCTTAATGTGAATTTGAAAATGTGATAATGTTGACATTAAAGGTAACTAAAACTAGACTTAATGGGTTGTTTTCAGCATGTGGAAAAGGTGTTAATCTCTTAACATGACAGAAAAACATACTGCGCTAAAGCATGCTGTCATGAGTTGAACANATTTTATAGATTCAAAGAATTTTTTACGTTGAGTTTTCTGTTTGCTGCTTCGAAATTGGCTATTTCGACATACAAACAGGCGACAACTAAATGTCGGCACTATGTATTGCGGATTTCTAAATTTTGTCATTCTACCATTCATTAAGCCGAAAGTCTCCAATAAGAGGAGGTCTCCTCTGGCTCTTTTTGCCCCAGGTGGAGCATAGATGGGGAAGGTTAGGGTTAGGCTGCAGAGAGTAGATTGATCAGAGGGTGAAGGTTTGGGTTAGTCTGTAGTGAAGAAAAGGTTGGGGTTAGGCTGCAGAAGGGGGGTGGAGCATAGATGGGGAAGGTTAGGGTTAGAATGCAGGGAGGAGATGGATCAGAGAGGGTGATGGTTTGGGTTAGTCTGCAGTGAAGAAAAAGTTGGGATTAGGCTGCAGTAGGAGGGTGGGCATAGATGGGGAAGGTTAGTGTTAGGAAGCAGGGAGGAGATGGATCAGAGAGAGTGATGGTTTGGGTTAGGCTAGAGGGAAGGAAAGGTTAGGGTTAGGCTGCAGGAAGGGTATGGATCGAGAGGATGGTGGTTTAGGTTAGGCTACAGGTAAGGAAATGTAGGCGTTGGGCTGTGGAGAGGGGAGGGTTGGGTTTAGGCTGCGGGAAAGGGAGGGTTAGGAATCAGTTTAGGATTAGTTGGGGTTGGAAAAGCTTTCCTGCTGGTGCTGGGAATTCAGAGCTATGGAAGTTAGATTCAATGCGTTGGGCTGGCTTCTTTGGTTTCTTGTCTCTATTTGCAGTATCAATGTCGGAACAGGGTGTTTAAAGATGTGAACCANCTTTGTTAAGTTGGGGCATGTTGAAAAATACACAAGTTCCTCAAATCTAACTGTATCAACTTTTGCACCGATCTGGTACAGGTACATTCATTACAGATGCAGCATTTACAAAACAAAATAGCTTATCATCATANTAGTATCTTCTCTAGAGTCTTCCCTGATTATTGGTCTGCTGATGTTGTGCATCCTTCTAGTCCAAACGGCCGGGGTATATATAGACATGGATCCCAATCCTGAACCATTGTTAATGCCAGTACCCTCTTATGGTGATCCTGGATACAATCACCATCTAAGCTATGCTAAAATGCTGTTATATAGTTATTGCAGTGTCAATAGTCTCTATTCATCATATCCAGTACATGACCTCTATTTCTCCATATTTTGGAGCCTATTCAATTCGCGTTTTAGCCGGTCGTGCGCCTTTTCGCGTCTATTACGGTAGTGAAAACTCGCTGAGAAAAATCGCGAGTTTTTCTCCCTTCCGCAAACAGTGTAAGGGAAAAAAAATTCACGCGAAGAAGATTGAATAAGCCTATTCATTTATTTATTAAGTTGCTTATTTATTTTCTTTATCAATTTATATAAAGATTTGCATTTACCTTTTAAAGCAACATTATTCATTCGGTTCTATATGATCTTCTCTGCTCTGTCACCGAACTCTCTTCTGCTTTGTTCCTGACCTCTCCTCTGGAAGATTGGTCAATTCACCCTNTTAAATCTGGCAGGTTACAAGTTGGCATTCAAAGAATTGCAACATAGTACACTCATTAATATATCTATATATAGCATTCCAGTGATTTGTTAGTGTAATTATTACACTGTGAAATGCAATAATAACATTGTGAAATGAAATAATAACGCGTTGTAACACCTNGCATGTTTAATAAGAAATTACCAGGCAATATCTTCTTCGTCACATACACTCGTCAGACAGGTTACATGGCCACTTAACGTTAACCCTGGGGCAATAGTATAACTAAAACATAGCTATGTTACCTTGTTGTGAAATACTTAGCATTCTGTGCTGTGTCTATCTAGCATGCTGGGATTTGTAGTTTCACAGTTACTGGAGAGCTATGTACAGGCTAATCCTGCATTACATGAATGCCGAGCAGAGGTCAAAGTCATCATCAATGCTAACTTTATTATTGATTTTATATGGGGAATGACACACAAAGCAAAGGTTACAGATTATTCTGGTTATGTTCAAATAGTCCAAATAGATCTTTTGGAAACAAAATAAAAAGGCTTTCACACGTAAGCTTTATACAAAAAATCAATGACAAACAAAGCAGAATATATTTGTACATATGTGTATATTTATCTAGGTTATATGTCTCATTCTATATTGCTTATATGGTAAACTTACATTAACCTGGACTGGGTTTAGCCCTTACACATGATACTAACTTATGCAATGTCACTTGTGTTATTTATATAACATTTGAGACAGAGCACCCATGTAGAGGTGATTGTGTATTATATTAGAATATAATAAACATAGCACGATCACTGTAACTATATCATACTTTATACTATTTTTTGTTGTTTTTATGTTATGAGACATTTGATGTTGTATCTGTTGATCAGCAAAATGGTACCCATGGGTGACTTTTACACTTACTGGNAGATTTGTTTGTTGTTTTATTTGGCTCTAATAGAACTGTACTTGTAAACTCTGTTTTATCTATGCCATTATTGCAACATATATACAGAAGAGGAGTAAAACAAATGTCCCAGTTACAACAGAGGCTATAACTAGAAACTATTTTAATGTGAAAGACTAGGGCCTAAATTCACTAAGCGGGGACATTGCCCAGTGGGGATGTTGCCCATAGCAACCAAACAGATTCAAGCTCCCATTCTCCAGTATGTAAAAGNAATCTGATTGCTATGGGGAACATCCCCACTTTTCAGGTCCCCTGTAATATCCCCACTCAGTGAATTTAGGCCTAGAAGTGACTTCCTTATGGCATCATTTTTTGGGAGGTGTTTACTGTCATAGACTTCCTGGTATATTTACACTTGCTGAAACACCATCCAGACATTTCTTATGTATAATGTATATACCCTTCCGGAATATCCTTAATTGACTGTCCTTGCAGGAATACACTGTATAGATATAGATTGTACAGGATATAAGATATTTCTGTAATAAAACACAGGATATTTCTAACCATATATTGCAGTACTCAGTGTACTCAGTGTTTTTAGTTTTTATTTAGTTTTTCTTATTGGTTTGCCTGTCTTTATGGCCATACTAATCATCTCTTAAATAATAAAACAAATCAATCATTGCAGTTTAATATATACCTTCTATAATTGACATTTGGTGATTATTTAGTTTAAGTAACACAAAATATTGGTCCGGAACCATGCTGCCACCAATCTACTAATTGTATATACAATATATATATATTCTGACATGCCACCAATGTTAAAATGTTCAGATAATATGCCACTAGCATTTTCTCAGCTAGGATCCAGTGCTCTGTTTAGATCCCTCTCTCCTACAGTGGGAGGGGATGGGCGNTGTACTTAAAATCAGGTAGGGGTCTTAAAACAGATACCCATACACACAGGAGGAGTGATATATATACGGGCACAGGACTTGCGTTTATCTTGGTCCAGTCTTGTGTGACAATTTATAGTGCATACAAAATACCTTATAAGGCTATCTTTTCACCTCTCCTGGTGATTATGGTAATTCTTATTAGGATCATTATTATTATTATTTTTCTTAAATCTTATTTATTAGGCAACACAATGTGTTCTCAGCTGGACAATGGGGAATGCAGATATACAAATGGTTGGGCAATTATACATATACATATACACACTAGGAACAATTTAGTCGGCTGCCAACTAAATTTGGGATGTGGGAGGAAACTGGAGCACCTGGAGGAAACANACGCAGACACAGGGAGAACATACCATCTCCACACAGATAAGGTCCTATCCGGGATTCAAATTTACAACTTTAGCATCAGTGCTAAGCTCTGAGCCATCAGTGGTGCTCTGATTATTCAGAAATTCTGAACAGGATTATTGCATAAATGTGTTTTATGTTGAGGTTTTGATTATTATGTGTACACATATCATGTGTAGCCGCCAGCTTTATCTGTGTGGAGTATTGTGACCCTGCCATTATACTGAACATGCAAGATATAATTGTCCTTGTCTAGCTAAGCAGCAGTTTACAGCTATTCCANAGACACTACTGGTCTGTGCTTGATGCCCTGGAGGCTCCATGCACATTTTTATGTTAACTACTCTCTAAATAGGTTGTGCTAAATGTTTCAAATGGATATAATAATATAGACATAAATACCAGTTCTGGCATATACAATAATAAAGCTCTAGCTGTGTTCAAATATTCCAGACAAGCTTATCTTAGATACTATAGCTACTAGTGCTTCCAAGTGTTTTATGAAAGAGAATAATTGTGTGTATATTCTGGTTTAGAGCCTGANGAATAAGCACCATGTCTAACCTATTGTGGGCCAGATGAGAAGGTATTGTAAAGTAGGGATGAATGTGTGTAGACATGCTAGTGAGCTTGGCATTTTGGGAATGTAGCAGTGAGGAAAATACTTCGTGTTCAGATGTGGGTGGCATATTTCTACAGCGTACAAGGGGCTATTGTGTTTCTAGTGGATCGAAAATCACGGCGGCNCTTGTTACTATTTACTATGTACTCATTATGCAGAGCGTTATGTAGTAGTACATTGTTACTGTAAATTATTATTATTTCAGCAAACATCCTGATACAGAGTGGAATGTATGCCAGATGATGTACATGTACAGAAGTCATTATATACNAATGTACACTATTTAGATTTGTGCAGAATGCAAGGCTGAATTAAGGTTTGTGGGAGCCTCTATTTCTGCACCATTTATGCGTCTAGCCTCCAATTATGTGCCTTTTATGTGTTCAGCCTCCATTTCTGTACCTTATATATGTCCATTCTCCATTTCTGCACCTATTATGTTTGTGTGGACAATGTTTCTGCACCATTTATGTGTCCAGCCTCCATTTCTGCACCTATTATGTTTGTCCGGACGATACTTCTGTCCCTTTTGTATGTGTCCAGCCTCTATTTCTGCTACATGTATTTGTCCAGCCTCCATTTTTGCACCTTTTATGTGTGTCCAGCCTCTATTTCTGCCAAATGTATTTGTCTAGCCTCTATTTCTGCCATATGTATGTCTCCAGCCTCTATTTCTGCGCCCTTTATTTGTCCAGCCTCTATTTCGGCCCTTTAATGTATGTCCACTCTATATTTGGGTCCCTTTGTGTCTGGGGGCCTCTCTCTGTTATTTAATCACTGATAGAATGTAAGATTAAGATGTTTTGCTTTTACATATCTAAACACCTTTATAATGTTGAGAGCACATTTTTGTGTAAATTTGCTTGGATTACAAACACACTACATTTCTCTAAAGTCCATGAGAGTCTGCAGTCTAAATAGTCATGTATATTATACTCTGTTAATTGAAATTATCCTCGGGATCTTTTCTTAGTAAGCATATTTGTGACATACACATGCTTCAATAACCTGAGCATCTAGCATAGATATGACAAGAGATTGGGGGAGCAGATGGCTTGTCCTTGTCAGTCTGCTCAGCAGCTAAGCTCTGGTCCCTGTCCATACGCTGACTGCCTTTCGCAGCTCCTGACCTCTAGGTCTTGTTACTGAATCTCCCATCTCACTGAATCTCTTGGCTGCTTTGACTACGCTGGCAGCTCCAAGCTTAGCACCCAAATGAAAATATCTGCATAAGCTAATTCCAAAGCTACTCAACTCAACTGTACAGATATGTATAACCCCCTCCATTTCGCTTGGTTTTCTGCCCAGTCTCACCCTTCAAGGATTCATATAGGTTATAAATAGTCATCTAAAGGATGTATATTGGGAGCATAGCCACATGATGTAATAACTGGCTCTCTCAAAACTATTTCACACTACAGTGCCCTTAAATGTTCTGCAGATGTGACCAATAGGCTACAAAGGCCCATAGCTGCTAATAGTGATCATAATCAATAATATTTCAATACTATATTGTTTATTATAGTAATATAAGTGTTACATGTGTATTTGCATTTAATGTCATAATTGATAAATGGTAAGCATAAAAATTCNGAACTATCAAGTTGTGATTGTAATTTATACTCACAATATTTTTCCTCTGTTTTATATTTTGAAGACTGAATATTTTTCCTATTGCATCACTATATTTCCTTCAGTTATATTGAGATCATTAAACAAACTCACANGCTGTAATTACATCCTTTCTGTCCCTGGATCCATATATAGTGGTTGTCTTACAGTGCTTATACCCATATCTTTGTCATAGTGTATGGGGAATAACGAGTATCCTTTTATCATGGGAATGTAATAACTGTAATTTAAATCAGGGCTCGAAGTGGGGGTGTATACAGGGGTATGCCATACCGGCACTTCTCTCACTGATATAATTGAAAAACCAAGAATCTTCATTCACCTCTATTATTATCTATGTTTCCATACCGCTACTTCTAAAATTCATACCGTCACTACAAAATTTCCACTTCCGACTACTGATTTATAGTAATAAACCATGTGGTTGTAATATACATACATTGAGCTTACATAGGCTTTCGCACTTTAGCACCCTTACAGTCCAGGTCATACTATGCTCCACTGATCTCCCAGAACTTACTAGGGCAGTGGCATCCAACCTATACACAATTAAAAGGGAGCATTTATTATGTTTTATTGGTTAATATATGGCTTTATGGTTTGCTCAAGCACAATAGTCATAGCACATTTACATGATTACCAAACCTTCAGTCCTGATTTATAATAAATATTGATTATTATAGGGAATTCGGCATCAGGCTTTAATGGGGGAAAGATGTATTCTGAGTATCTGATTACAGGTCCAATATGCTGTTGCCAAGTAGTATTGTGTGTCTAAGCAAATGTGGTTTGTAGGAAGAAGTGGATGTAATTATAGGCTATTATGGGTTATTTAATGTGACCTTCATTTAAGTAGATGGTAATGCAGTCTTCACTAAAGAAAACAACATGACCTTAACTAAACACTGAAACAAATTTTTTGCGTATTCAGAGTATACCAGGAAATTGAAAATCTGTGCAAATACCTTTCATGATAAATGCTTATTTATTTCTGAAGTTTCAAGGAACATTCTCCAAAATAATTGTGATAAATATTTATTGTTTTCATTTAAAGCACTTTACCTTGTGTTATATGGACCAGATCTGGACTCAATTCTAATTCAAAGTCAGCGCCTGTGAAGGTAAAATATTCCCCATGCATTGCACTTATGAATCCAGAATCGTATATTGTACTCTAAAATGCCTTCCCCCTCATGCACCTTGTGCAGATGAAAGCTGGATACTGTGCGGGCCCTACAGCAGCAATGGAGGTCTGGATCCTTTGCTTTGTAATGAAGTCAGTCTGAGAGTGAGCATCTTTTAGTGCTTATACTTGCCTATGGAGGCTAACTGGGGCTTTAATGTAGCATCTGGCTTCAAGCCAACCTCCTTTTTACCTATCACCTCTATAGAAATTATTGAGGAGGATAATGAATTTAATGCCTTCTATGTGATGCACAGTGTTCCTTTACTTGCAGGCTGCATTGTACATAAGGCATTTTGTAGAAAACATTAAAATAACATCAAAACTTCTGGTAACAGGGATATTCAAAGTTCTAATTGAATCATCCTTTGAAAATGAAAGGAGAAGATATTTTTGTACACAGTATTATGCAGAGGTCTAATCTGCAAACATGATAAATGAGATTCTGGAATCTGATTTTCTAAAATGTAGACAACAAGCCTGCTTGTTATATTGGTTGCGTTCTCTCTCTAACTCACAAAAATAGTTTATGCTAAATGTAATGTGAAAGTCCGACAGACTGTTGTGGATTCAAGGCACAATAGTTTTATTGTGCACCCCTTGATATTGTCTGCATGTGACTTATTTGTGGTCAAATGTGATTGCTAGTCATACAGAGATGCAATATATCAGCCATGATAAGATCGACAAATTTCATTGTTAATTACTTTGATCCCTAGTTACAGGACTTCTCCAGGGCTGTCCATACTCTCTGGAATAACCTTCCTCACGCATTTATTGCATCCTCTACTTTATAAATTCTGAAGCGATCCCTTAAAGCTGACCATCTCAGATAAGCTTGTCAGTTTCTTTAACCTACTTCTTAACTGTAGTCTACTATATTTACAACCACGTATTTGAACCACGTATTTGTACATTTTCCTTTTCCATTACATGATTAAGACAGACCTGCACACTTTATTGTTGCATATTAAGAGTTCTACTACTAACACTCTTCTGTGACTGGATAATACAGAACACTTTTACCTTACAAGCAAGTTTCTCTGGCTCAGTTTTTTTTTATTACTGTTATTATTATTTTTATTACTGTTTTATTATTGTTTTATAATGGGCAAAGTTCAGTGTAATATGACAGCACTATATAAGAACTATATAAATTAAATAAACAATGGATTATAAGCAGTTTAGATTGATGATGGCACCTGATGGCTCTGTCTGGATATCCAAGTATACGTCTGCTGATTAGCAGAGATTTGTTGCATAGGCAAGGAAATTGTGTACTGTTTGGCGACACTTGATGTGCCATTTACACTGAACAAAATAGGCGACAGGACAGCTGTGTCTGAATCGCTTTTTGTCACCTGACTTGCAGAATGTTCCTGCAATTTATAGTTAATTGTTTGTAATATTGGTTCAGATTAGCCCGGCAAAAACCCAAAGCACTTTCTGATGTCCCTCTCAGATGTCTCCACAGACCTGNCATTTTCAGTTGGTGAGTATTGTTTTTTTGTCTCATTATAAACAATAGAGAAGCCCTTTAAATTATTGAATAAAATGTGGCCTTATTACGGGTCATCAAGAATCTGTGTGAAAAGAACATTATTTCATTTTGTTTCCAATGTCTTTGTGCTAGGAACATTTAGTAACTGATAGAACAACACATGCACTGCTTGCGACAGGCTCTATTCAATATGTACTAGACATTATGGGGCTGCGCAAGGGTGCTTTGCAATGCTACCTTTGAATACATGTCTAAGTATACATGTGCTTTGTGTAACGTTGTGACCATAAACACTGCATAATTGCAGGCTAGTAAACTATAGTTTTGACAGGATGAAATTGCCANTTGTAATGTTTTCTTTCGACACTCTCCTTTGAGTCGGGTTCACAGCAAAATTTCTTTTGCGATGAGAAGGTTTATAAAATGTTCTTCATTTCAAAATCTGAATTGAATCGGCCCNAAAGAAGGAACATTGTGGAATTAGTGAAAAATTGTTGACACTGGCCAATAATGTGAATGAGCCCCTGACTGAGCTCTGCATCCACAATGTAGGTTGGATCATTTAAGCAAACAAACCAAATCAATTATTAAGTGAGTATGTTTCTGGGCCCTTGTTTGTGTTTTNACATATAAGGAATTATATAGTTTCTACCTAGCTTTATCTTCCTTACATTTACATACATGTATTTATGTATTTTAGAATCTCAGTAGCTCAGTATTTCAGCAATTATTATGGTTAATGGACATACTGGTAGGCACAGTTTTTTCTTGTAATAAAAATTAAAAATACAGTTTTGTCCCTACC
>JABWIB010004818.1:6864-19375 GCA_016617825.1 Platyplectrum ornatum
TATATATATATATATATATATATATATACATGTTATCACCATACTATTAATTCTTTTATTATATATTATTATTGTTATATGTTTTATATAATATTATATATAAATAACTTGGGTAGGGGGGCCTTCCCTGTTGCTGCCTGCACTATTCATCTGAGGTCTGACTGGGGAAGAAGCAGCCAGCAAGTGAAGACTACTACGCTGCTACTACTGCCTGCATGGAGAAGAGAGCCGATGGAGAAGATTGGTAAGTGACTCTGGTTGGAAAAGGTTGCACAATTAGCCCCACCCAAGCCACACCTCCAAGCCACACCTCCTTTCTACCCTGCCAGTATTTTTTGTTTGGAAAGGTGGCAACCCTAGGTGGAATGGGTCATGTTGAAGACTCTGTACAGTTTACCCCTAAGTTACAGGGAAATGGCTGGAGGTAAGGTCCAGCAGATAGGCTGAAAGGGGTTGGTGATTACATCATTAAGCTTGGCCACTACTTATAACTCTTTTCCACCAAAAACCTAGCTTCAGACCTGGGTTTGAACCCTGCATTTTCCCCAGGTCAAAAATAAAAAGACCCCTTTTCCACTGCAGTGTGAACCTGGGTTTTATCCAGGGTTGACACCATTTCCACTGAATATTGAATATTGTTACCTACTATGTTTTAAAGGGAAACCACTTTTTCCACTGCAGCGACCCAAGAAAAATCCTGGTAAAAACCCTGTATTGGTCCCGGATCACTTGACACAGGTTTTTTCTTGGCACCCATTTCCACCAAAATAAACCTGGCTCTATATGCATAAACCGGGTGTATTAGTGTTATGACCCACGCCATTGTAATGCAGGTGGTGCAGGGTTGCCGACTTTCCGGGAGACTATCTGTGTTTCAAGGGAAGCATTCCCTCCTGCACATTTACATAATATAAAATATTATATCGTCACACAAGGGGCAAGACTTGATGACGTTTTACCATCAAGTCCTGCCCCTGTGTAAATTTAACTCTATGCCTTCCAAGATCTCCCGCAAGGCAGAGATTATAGGGTCATAGCATAGTGTAGTAGGGCAGGGGTAGAGTTTGCATCATTAATCCCCACTGTGCAGCAAATGTGGAAAGATGGTCCAGTGTCCCAAGGGACCAGCTTCAAATCTGCATATTCCAGGGAAACTGATAGGAATTTATTATACAGCCAAAGCAATGAGAATTTTTTTCTATGTAAATATATATATAATAAAAAATAAATAATACATATTGGTGCTTGCTTTATTGCACCAATGCAATATACAGGTCGCTTATACTTAGTATAATTAGTCTTGTGTCTTATTATTAGCTAAAGGTTAGTAACCAGTGTACATACATAATAATGTTTTTACTTGGATTATAGACAATTATAATAATTGCAGTGCTGGATATATAACATAGTAAGGTAGCTGGACCCTGCAGACCTATGGCAGTGAACCTGCATGTGTTCATGTCTTAGTGCCGCCCTGTGGAGCGGATCGTGGTGACATTTCATAACCCTGCATCTGAGTACATAGAGGTCGCCACAGACCTTTCTGCATGAAACATATGGATGACGCTTATGTAGAGGAAATGAAAGTCAGATCTGGTGGCGGGACACTTTATGAGCACAGGTTATTGGTGTATATTGATCTGCGCGTTGACTATGAAGTCATTGACATAAGATGCCAAACACCAATCAGTGTGAAGAACAGGTATAACCGCTGCGCATTTTGCCAAGTGTGTGATGTAAAGTTTCTATACATAAACTTCCTATGGGTGATGTGTGGACCCTTCCCAAATAAGTCACATCATACAATGAAACACTGAGTGCTACAAATCAATTCACTTTAATAATTTAATAGCTATATATTACTTGAACGACCATTAACTTTACTTTTGAGCTACATACATAGTAATGTGATAATAAGTACTCAGCCTCTAACTAATAACGAAATGTCACAAACCTTAATAAGGAATAGCTCGAGCTGCCTTCCGCTAACCCTAAAGAGCAACTAATAACACAATAGCAAATAAGGAAGGGAGGAAAATCCAAGAAGAAAGAGCATCTGCTTCCTATTCAAGGGAAAAATCCTGCGCTGACAGGCCCATGACAAGGTAGTGGATAAGTGGAATAGCCTCCCATCAGAAGAGGTANAGAGCTAATACAGCAGAACAGTGTAAGCAGCATGGGATAAATATAAGGGGATTCTAAGGCTTCAACTTAATTGAGAGTAAAATGATGTCAGTATAGTTTTAAATACACAACTGGGCAGACTGGATGCGCAGCCAAAAAGCAGCCGTGGCATTTAATGCGCAAAGGCCCACCTCTCTCTGTGTGTGTATATATATATATATATATATATATATATATATATATATATATACAATGTTCACTTACAACTGCTGATAGTCATCCTCTTCTTTTTCCTAGCCGGCAGACAGTGAATGGCTGTCAGCACACTGATTGGTGGATAGCTAAATCTCTCCACTTGTTAGCGGTCTATCACTCCAGTGGCCCATCTGGCATTTGCCAGAAGTGCGAGATGGCCAGTCCGGCCCTGGCTCTGGGGCCCAGCACAGCACCAGGTCCATGATTTAGACCCCGGTACTACAGTGTTAAAGGTGGTACTGTGAAAATGCTGTGTATGCATTGTCCCGAGAAACTAGCTGACGCAAGTGTGTATGCGTTTTATTTTTACATTTTTAGTTAGTTCAGGGTTGCCCACTCTCCCAAAATATCCGGGAGACTCCTGGCTTTCGGGCATTTCTTCCGCTGTACTGGGAGACTCTGCAAATCTCCTTGTAATTTCTTGTTAAATTCCATGTAAATCACTGCCTTCAGCCCTGAGCGTTACTATGGGGGACGGGACTCACCCGTAGTAAAATGATGAATTTGCCGTCCAGGGGGCGGGGCTTTGGACATGATTTGCATAAATCAATCCCTCCTCCCTACCCCCATGCTGCCGTTTTTCAGTTTCTCCCAGAAGGGGGAAACTAAAAGTCGCCAGCCCTGAGTGAATTATTTATATATTTTTAGTAGATTCACATTTTTCTTGCAGGCCGTATAAAACACACATGATCTGTTATGTGGCCGTCCGTAAATGCTTACGTTTCGCAAAAGCACCGCTATTGCACCTCCCATAGGTTTTCCATAAGCAGGATGGATGCGTTCCATAATGTCTTACAACTAACTGCAGTAATAATAATAGTCACCGTAGTTCACATGAGGTTTCACATTAATTTGTACCTTAAAAAGCTCTCTATAAACGTCTGTGGCAGGCAAGGGTTAAGGTAACAGTAGCCCGACATCCTGCTGTCTGCATGCCACAGTCTGTTGTGGTGAGTGAGTCAGGCAGAGCTGCTGTGAAAGCTGTATATATATATATATATATATATATATATATATATATATATATAATGGCCAGCTTGCTACTCGCTGGGTGTAAGACTGCTTTCACCAGTATTATTCATGCATACTAGAAGCCAGCATAGAAAGCAAACATTTACAAATCATCTTATTATCAGTGCGGGGGGGGGGGATGCATATATAAAAGATAATAGCTGAGTGGAGTTTCCTTGCCAACTCCCATTAGTCACATAGGGCAGCACAATAACAACGGAGAGAAGCACTATAACTGTGTAGCCGTAACTACAGGTGTGCACAGACATTTTGAGTAGGGGGCAAGGGTACCTGACCCACACCCCCCACCATCTAGCACATGTCCAATTGCGACCAAGTGTGACCTTTACTGCGGGGTTGCTGATTTTTCGTTCCTCCCTCCTGGGAGAAACCAAAGGTCAGCGGCATGGGGATTGAGCAGTGGGTGTGATTTTTGTAAGTTGGGCCCATAGCCCCGTCCCGAACGGCAAAAGCAGGATGCGGGTGAGCAGGGCTTGAAGTACCATTAACCACGCCCAAAATCACAGGAGACCTGCCAACTCTCCCTGGGATCCCGGGAGAACTACCCAGTGTGCTAGGGGATCCGTCCAATGGGCCAGACCCGTGACCCATCCACGTAAATGACGCTAAGTGGGTGAGTACGGGGTGTTTATTAAAATGAAAGAATTTGGGCTCAGTTATGGGGATACTTGTAGGGATAGTGGTCGCATTCAGTGGAGGGGTGACAGGAGGGATCTTAAAGACAATGAAGAGAGGTGGGCCTCTCCTGCTCCTAAGAGCCCCAGGCCCCCTGATGCCTTAATCTGGCCCTGACCCTGCCTTTGAGGGGGGGGGGGAGTTCACCCACACCTGAATCCGGTCCCTTGCCCGTAATTGCTGGGCTTACATGTGGACTTTAGAGCGTTGCATTACTTGTCCAGTGCAGTAGGGCTTTTTATTATATATTATATATATATATATATATATATATATATATATATATATATATATATATATTTTTTTTTTTATATATATATTATATATTTTAGTTGTATGCTTTTATAGAAGGAATTATTTCACCATGTATATACTTACCAAATAAATGACATCGGGGCCAAGATGTAACCCTGAGAAGAGCGAAGAATGATGAATTCTACATTGTGGTTTTTCCACAGTTTAATCATATTTTATGCTGTCTATAAGTCAACGTCCTGGGCAGCTGTTGGTATTTAATTAACCCTGTCCGGAGCAGCTGTCCCACCCCCCTGCTAAATCACAGAGACACCCCCCACCCCCCCCATCGCCATTACCCTGAAACAGCTGCCGAGCTGCGTCTCGAGCTTAAGGTTCATCCCCCCAAATCCTAAACAAACGTCTGCAGGATCTGCAGGTCCCCGCGAGACGCCAGCAATTATATCCTCTCTGTCCCTCTCTGGCTCTCGCTAATGGACTGATTGGGACAGAGCCTTGTGCTGCCAGCGAGCGCCATACTGCTGGACAGCTGCCCACGCTGGGGATGACGATTTAACTGCTTGAGTGCTGCGTGATGCTGGGCCACTTGCGGGTCGCAACACGAGGCTGCCTATGCACTGTCCCTGCTGGTAATCCGCACACGTACCTCAGTCTTTCTGCAATTCCATGTGTCTGACCTACAGCGCTGCACGTGCCAAAGTAAACGGGACGGTAGTTTCCATCCACCCATCACCCATCTGTCCTGTGTAATGGAGCATGCACAAGTATATATTATGCTGAAATGGCGAATCACATAGCATAACTTTCCTGGGACCAGACAGTTTTGGCCTCATACACCAAGGTTTCCGACTTCCGGGAGCTCTGGGAAGGCAGAAAGTTAAGAGACAGCATCCTTTTGTGATGTCCAGGGCGGGACTGGCCATCTGGCACTTCTGGCAAATGCCAGATGGGCCACTGGAGTGATGGGCTGCTACCAAGTGATGCTGGAGAGCTTCAGCCATCCACCAATCAGTGTGCTGACAGCCATTCACTGAGAAAAAAAGAGGATAACTATCAGCATTGGTGGATAGCTCTAGGTGCATTAAATGCCAGTCCGGCCCTGGTGACGTCATATATTTGCGGACCAATCCTGCAGGAGGGAGGGAGGTAGGGGAACTAGCAGAGGAGAACCGAGAGGTTTTCCTGGTGTCCCGATTTCCAGGAGTCTCCCAGAAATTCCGGGAGAGTCGGCAACACTGACATACACCTGGGCCTAGAATAGTGGCGATGTGGCCCATAGCAGCCAATCAGATTCAAGCTCACATTCTCCAGTATGTAAAATGAAACTGAGAGCTTGAATCTGATTGTCCTCTATGTGCAACACCCCCCCCATTCTATTTCCCTGCAATCTCCCTCCTTAGTAAATGTAGGACCCGATGTCATAGAGTATCGCAGACCCTCCAACATGACCCATTCCACCAGGTACATAATACTCCGCTCCTGGGCTTTCAGCTGTCACTCACCTGGTTATAACGAACTAACTGATGTCTGAGTAATGTAACAATGGTGGTTACCATAGTAACTGATTGCTGGAAGTTCCAGAACAGAGTATTTTGTACCTGGTGGAATGGGTCATGTTGGAGGGTCTGCATGATGGGAATTGAGCAATACCTGGAGAGCCGGGCCTGCAGCTACTGCCTTTCCAACACCTACTTCCCATTTATGATGTGTGAGGATATGGCATAATGTAATATTTCAACACTATCCAAATCTGCCAAAGCAAGCACGAAGGGAAAAGGGATTCTGATATATAGAAATACTGTAACCATATTTGGCCAGGAAAGGGTTTAGATCTGAGCGTCCAGGCAAACTTTCCAATACCCTCCCAGAGCAGCACAATTCCCAGATCAGAGGGTAAGTTACATGACTCACTGGGTCAGATGTCCCTGCACCCCCCCCCCCTCTTCCTTTAACATAACTCGTTTTGTAATTAAAGCCAATATCCTTTAACTCTTTGCTTCCCCACTCTTATGTGTGTGAAGTGGAAGTGGATGCCTCATACATTGTATAATTATTATTTTACACTCTTTACATCCTGATAGCGCTGGATACATACATTGCCAGTGTGCGCTATACAGAGCAACAATAACCAAAAATATTGTATCTATAATAAGACAAAGAGATGCATGAATGCAATCATAAAAGGCACCACATTTCCTTAGTTACAATTAAACAACATGAAAACTGACGAATCTAAGATGGCAAACTATGGGGGTGATTCAACGCGGCTTTGCGCCTTATTTCCCCCCTTATGCAAACAGCGTAAGGGAGAAAACCTTGCGCTTTTTAGCATATAATAAGACGTGAGGATTCAGTCCTGTAATAGACAGGAAAAGGCGCACTTCGCGTTTTTTCCCATCTTCGCACAGGATTGAATCAGGCCCTAAGAGCAGAAACCATCTCTGATCCAAATGCCCTAGAACAGTACAGGGTAGAACACCTCAAGGAGACCACCAGTCGACCTGCTACTGCTACAAAATAAGCGGTTCTGATGCCACGTGGGGCGAATAAAGTGCTGCTGAATTCGTATTCGTATTGAACTAATGTACGAGGAGGGCTCATCTGAAGAAGTCCACCCTTCGGACCACTGTTATTGTGCAACCTTCCAGGAAAGTGATTGATACTGGTTCCACTGAATCCAGTACAGCCCAGACACTGTTCCCCCTGGATGGAAGCCCTGACCACTTACCCACCTATTCAACTGCTGCACTTACCCACCTATTATGACAATAATAAACAAAACTGCATCACAGACACCACAACACATAAAGAGGTCTGTCTCCCCTAGCTCTACTGCATCGCTACAGGTCCCACGTGCAACCGTATAACACTAACCTCCCCCTTACTGCCCCGACTTTCTCACACAAGCCAGGGGTTTAATCAGGGTTGACAACTTCTCTCTTCCAGGAGAAACCAAGAGGCAGCAGCGTTGTGGTAATGCTGAGCATGGGATTTATGCAAATGAGTCCTGAAGCCCCACCTCCTGACCAGCACGGCTGGAAGCAGTGATTTACATGAAACACAAAGCAGAAATGACAGCTCATAGTACTGAGTACTGTTTATAAATAACTTTCCAGCAGCTGACAGCTTAGTGTTACAGCCTGTCAGCTCAGGACAGCTATAAGCCAAAGTTATTTAAAAACTGTGCTCAGGGACTAAGTTACATAAAGCAAACTGCTGTCTGCCCGTGTGTGGAATGGTTGCCGACTGCATACCCATACCCACCAGACAGAGATAGAGATCGCCAGCCGCACACATGCCCTTGCTATGGGCATGGGCGTAACTACCACTATAGCAGCCATAGCGGCAGCTATGGGGCCTGCAGCCCTAGGGGGCCCGCTGGCCCCATTGCCGGATTACCCAGGCTCCCCAACTGTCAGAGGTCCGGAGCTTCTGGGAACAGGATCTCTTAAATGGACCCACAGCCAGATTTTTGTGTTTCTTATTGTTATTTATGCATTTTACTGAAGTTTGGAGCCCTATATATATGGTGGGCTCCAACCGGTATAGAATTTATACAAACACATATGTTTGTATATATTCTATAGCAGTTTGGACCCCCATTTAAAATCTACATTTTTAATTTATTTTTACATTTTTTTATTATTTTTTTTAAAAGGGGGGCCCTGTTGAAAGGTTTGCTATGGGGCCCAGCCTTTTGTAGTTACGCCCCTGGCTATGGGTCTGTCCACATAGAACATCATATGGATCCTCTATCTCTATTATAACCACAAAAGCATAAACTCCATGAGTAAAATACCAGCACTAGCCATGCGTTACAAATGATGACCTATGGCCCCTTTGCTGGAGAATGTTAACTTCCCAATCATGAAAAGTTATTTGAAGTCAATTCACGCTGCATTGTTATGCAGGAAGAGTACGAGTACAATCCATTTCCATGTTCTGCACATTTAGAGTGATATAAGCTCTGTATGTTGCTTAAAAGCCATAAAGAACCCTGTGACACGAGCGAAACAAAGAGACTATTTTGGATTACAGTAAACATGACACATTGTGAAGACTGGTCATTGATCATATGATTTTCACTGGGGTGTGTGGGCGATATTGATGGATCTTCTGTGCAGAGAGTAATGTAAAAACTGAAAGAAAAATTATCATGAACTATATATATATATATATATAAAGATTGTTGTATTCACCAACCAATTAGTAAAGTCGTTCACAAGATCTAACTATACATTTTTTCCAACATGTATATAGCCATGCACATATCACATGGACATCCTTTCTGGTTCATTACAATAGAATCAGAAGCCAAAAACAGGAATCCAAAACTATTTCATAAGATAATGGGGGCGATTCAATGCCGCTTCGCACGGTATTTTCCCCCTTAGCCACGTATAAACTTTCACTACCGTAGTAATGTAATCCCCAGGGCCGGATCCACCATGGGACGACTGCCTTCACACACAGGTGAGTCAGAACCTCTCCCTGGATTGATGTGCTGGGGCAGCCCGTCTCTTAGGAGGAGAGATCAGCGTTGATCATAATACACACAGACCGGCAGCGCTAGGAGCTGCTCCTTGCACTATACTGCTACTTCTACTACTATTCTATTCTCAATGATCATAGCACAGTAGTAGTAGTAGCAAGGTGGTGACTGCTAGCGCTGCCGCTCTGTGTGTATTATGATCAATGCTGATCTCCTCAATGCTGTCAGACTTACACAGAGAGCGTCAGCGCTAGTAGCTGCTCTGTGCACTAACCTAATTCTTAGTAGGGGGGCCCACAATTTAGTTGCCCAGTGGCCCCCCCACAAACCTTAATCCAGTCCTTTGACAACTCACTCAAAAATCGGGATTGGCTAGTTGCACAAATGATCTGAGCAATGCGTTACTGATTCTTTTGGGGTTGGAGCTCGGCCCACTTGGCTTATGCACATGACTATATGATTGCCCTGGCTATAAGACCATTTTGTGTGTACCCACTATAGAACCCTGACTTCTATCAGTCTGGTGCCACTAAGGCTAAGGACAGTAAAATTTTAGTGCATAGCTACGAGATAATATTTGTTAATTTAAATATCTTTTATTATGTAAAGTCACCAGTTCCATTGCATATGCGGTATTCAAAATGAACTATTAATATTCCACATTCAGAATTCTACATGTGGATAAAATAAAATGACTCACCTTCTGGGGCTCTGTGTTGAACCTCTATCTGGACTGGTTGTGGTTTCGGCTCTGGTTGGTGGTGGATCACATTGGATGATGGGATGGAGTTTTCCACTTGCTTTACTGGAGGGACCTCTGGGGATTTAGGTACCTGGATCTCGACTCGTTTGGCATTAGATTCTTCTACTCTCCTTTGTTGCATCTCAGGAATTTTAGAGCTTGGAGACTCTCCGCGGAGATCGTGCGGCTTCCCCAGAGTGATCTCTGCTCTACGTTGAGTGGGCTCTGGAGGTTTGTGTCCAGGTAGCTCTGCCCTCTTCAAACCAAACCTTGACATTGCCGGAGCAGAGTTTTCCACCTGTTTGGATGAGATGTCGATGGAGATCTCTGTTCGTCTTGACATGGGTTCTGGGTGCCGGGATCCCGCCAACTCGATCCGCCTTAGCGATGATTTGGGGGATCTCTGCCCGCCAATATCTGCATGCCGCAGGAGCGCTTCTGCATTTCGAGGGTTTGATTCCTGGAATTTCTGGGCAGCGGATGCTGTCCCTCTCAACAGTGGGTTTGGAGTTCTGCGGGGTTGGACAGAGGGGTTCGAAGACTGGTCCACCTCCTCGACCTCAAAAGACCTCTTCAATGCTAGAAGAAAGGGAACATTAGCCATTAGTTATAAACAGGTTATATTGATTTACAAGATATGGATTCATTTCTAACTGTACGAATGAGTGAAGGCCACGGCCTTTTACCAAATGACCCCTAAAGTAATATTTCCTATGAGCCCTCACTTATTTTAGTGCTACCTATAGTTAGACCCACCAACTACCTATAGTTGGCCTCTTGCTGATTTTTTTTTTCAAGGCCACTTTAAATTCCCTATACACACTTCCTATGTATATAAAGGTTTCCGACGCCCTTGGATTTCGAGAATTTCTACCGGGCTCTGGGGTGAAGGCAGTGATCACTGCCTTCAGTCCTGATCATTACTATGCGGATGGGGCTTGACGACATCAAATCCAGCCCACACATAGTAAATGTATCAATTTGCCGTCTAGGGGGCGGAGTGTGATTTGCATAAATCTCCATCTCACATTCACCCGGGAAGGAGAAAAGGAGAAACCAAAAGTCGGCAACCCAAATATATATTATATAAATATATATATACATAAATATATATAAAAATTATATATATATATATATATATATATAATTTTCTGCAGAAGGAATTGTTATGCATATATGTTATGCAAATTCCATACCCCATACATAAACCAGGGATAACTTATTGTGTCAGCTTCCAGTTAACGTACAACATACAAACTCCTCACATATATGGCCTTTACAGAAATAAAATCCATGACCTCAGCCACATATTAATAATATCTCACAGAATTAGAAATAGTTCTAGTAATAACTTTATTAACCCTTAGACATCACAGATAGCATCTGGCCAATCATTAGGAGGACTAGGCTGAAGTATAGGGGGTGCCACCACACGATCCTTGGTTGTATCTACTGGAGGTTCTAGTGCGTGATTGGAGTCAGCTAAAGCTGAAGAGGAGGGTAAACATAGGTGGGTGAGGGTCGAAGGAAATGTGAAATTAAAGACCTATTCTGTATGAACGCATTTAGCCTGTCGAGAAGTAAAAACCACATCCTAAACTCAGATATAACAAGCAATTCAATGCAGGAAACAGTTAAACAAAACACGCAAATCAGCAGATCTATTTCCAGGACAGAGATGAGAACATACAGCCAAATGCAATAAAGAAGTAATATGATGGTATGGATCGCACAGATATTTTTGGGGGGGGGGGTGTTATGGTGAATTTTTGGAAAACGAATCTTTGGGTCACGTTGGCAGGTCAGGCATTTAATATGGAACACATATGAGAGACATGCATTGCGTTCCCATTTCTAATAGCTGACATGGCAGATAAATAAAGCAAGCAGGGATGCTGCGACCATGATCTGAAGCATTCTTCTGCTCAATATCACATCATTCTTGGCAGTGCATGCGCTGTGAACTACGATGGCTGAAATCTGCATTGAACACAATCTCCACGTCACATGCACTTTCATCGGTGAAGACGTTAGTCGTGGCCCAAAGTAACAGCTGTAGGGGCTGGGACGTCAGCGTCCTCTCTGAAAATAGGGGAGATTATGTTTCCGCATACATAATTTAACTAAAATGATTTTCATCAATAGTATCTGAAAATGAATTTCCTTCAAGAGTTGGGAACATTCCCAAAATATCCATGAGACTCCTGGAGAGTCCTGGGAGAGTCATCAAATCTCCTGGGACCTGGGCTGAAGGCAGTGACTCAATGGAAATAATTGCCTTCANTCCTGATTGTTACTATGCGGGGGCGGGACTTGTTGATGTCAAATCCTTTCCACCTATAGTAAAAGCATGAACCTGCCTCCCAGGGGCCAAAAGAAAGACTCTGAATTCACTGACAGAAGCGGCAAATCTTCTACATTTAGCCACAGCTGGAGATGATACTGTTAAACCCCACCCATGCTTAGTAGTGCTATGGGCCTCAGCATTGATAATGAAGGGGACAGCAGTGATTCTCATGAAATCCCTGGCTTTCATTGCTAAGGATGGGTTCCCTGATGCTGGATTATCCTGTAGTCCGAGAAGTAAATACACAGATGTGATCCTATGACTAAGTAGGAGGTCGCCTTTATGTTCCTAGTCTACATTCAACCTTGGTTGCCCTCAGTTTCTCATCCTGACTTCCTATCACACTGTCTTGAATATTGACTTGATCATTAAATATGCACCATTTCTTTGGTCCCCTTGACTTCTATATAATCCCTGGATGAGGAGCTCACAACTCCACTGACATTAACCCAGGACACCCAGTAGGGTTGTTTCCCCCACCATTGCAGGACCCTCTTCACCCTTCTCCTCTCTCTCTTTCTTGCTCCTCGAACACAATAAGGGCCTTATGTATACCTCTATAATATATACCTCTATGATATTTGGGTAT
>JABWIB010004819.1:2191-15077 GCA_016617825.1 Platyplectrum ornatum
AGATCTTTAGGCGCTATTGACTTAAGCTAGGTACACACGCTAAGAAAAATTGTTCCAATCGAAAGAGTGGGCAAAACCATGTTGAATTGCAGGGGAGATAATTTCATTAGTTGCAGTCAGTATTACAGGTGAGAGATGATGTTTCCAGCACAAGTGTAATAACAGTGTAACAGTAACGCGGGTCAGTATCTGTGTGCAACATGCAACAATAAAGTATTATCCCTGCATGCACACACTAATACCCCGTTCACACAGAGGGCATTTACCTGGGTAATTCAGTCAATTTCCTGGCTTGCATGAACTACCCGGGTAGTGTGCTCAGTGCGAACGGTGCCAAAATTACTACTAACTACCCTTTTTCAGTGTGAGCGGTGTTGACCAGGGTAGTTTGTGAATTACCAGGGTAATTCAGCACTGTGAACAGGGTTAATTACCAGGGTAATTCAGATCCACAGCTAACAACCCTGCTCGTTTAAAACCCGGGGTATTACATTTATTTTACCCCCGCCCCCTGCAATTCAACATGGTTTTACCCACTCTTGAGTAAGTTGTGAGTAAGTCAATAGCGCCTAAAGTCTGGATCTGGTCCTTTTTTATATCTAAAGCATATGGCAGGGTTTAGACTACGCTCACAGCCCATACAAGTTTAGACTATAAATTAAACCAATATGAATTTTGTTCCTGCTGCAGATGCGATACAGGTCACCGGTTTGGCAGGAGGGAGCCTAGTTATCCCTCTGCTTTCCAGTACAAGCAGTCCACTAAATGATATTGTGGTTGAGCTTTCTCCCTTTGTACAGGAAGGCATATTTGCGACTCTGTAATGTAGGTTTTAGAGTTGATTAGATATGACCTAAAACTGCATTTTGGGGGTTTGAAGCCTTAGATTGAACTGAACACAATATGGTCGATGTAAATCTATATATGTATTTTGCAATGGGAGGAGGGTTGTGTCTTATTGTAGCTCCTATAAAACATATAACCTGAACTGCAAGATGTCTTAAAGGTACAACTCTAACGTGTAATACATTTCAGTCGCAATAATAAAACCTATCTTGATACCAGGTATGATACCATGCAGATGGGTTCAAGTGCTAGGGTAGGGGTAGGCAACCTGTGGCTCTCCGGGTGTTGTCAAACTACAAGTCCCAGCATGCTTTGCATGCTGGGACTTGTAGTTTGACAACACCCGGAGTGCCGCCGGTTGCCTGCCCTAGAGCTAGCCAGAGATGCCACTGCACCTGGTTAGCTGTCGTCCACGTTTGTCCATCTGCTACGACTGATTATTTATTGTTGCAATAACTTGGTAACATTGACAAATACAATATAACAATATAGAAAAACAACCCCAGCTGACCTAGTTTATATACTATATATATTTTTTTTTTGGTCCAAAAAAAACACCATAGGGCTTATTTTTGGGGTAGGTCTTATTTTAATGAACATTGACAGAGATTTATATAAACAGTCCTGCTTTTATCCCCATCATGCCCCCAGTCCTGCCTGTATACCCATCATGTCCCCCAGTCCTGGGGAATTCACTAGGGCTTATTTTCGGGGTAGGTCTTATTATGGGGGAGACACGGTATGTTAACCGCATTACAAGGTAAGGGAAACCATTTGAACGGAGGGGGGGGTATGAAAATAGATTTAGGTAGAACTCTAAAAAAAAAAAAGAAAAAGGTCCAAGAACCTGGTTATAGCGGACTCTAACCCATTGTGTACATGTAGATTTTAATTGGCACGGTCAGTGTGCGGCAGAGGCAAGGTCATGGAGTTGGGTTGTAGAGCATGACGTCTCGTCTACATGTTCATTTGAATATATTCTCCTTTCTGGCTTGCGCCCCTTACCTGTCATGCTCTGCAGATGAATGTAATCGGCGCTTTGTGGGAATTTTGGGCTTTTATTAAAACAAACCAACAAACAAAAAAAAAAACAAGCTGCAGGACAATGCCGGGAGACGTTATGTAATTACATTAGTGTAAACGCTGTATATTTTGGCGATTGTACTGACACGATTGATAACTATTGTGGTGGAGGAATTTAAAAGTAAACAAGCAAGCCGCAACAAGTTGGGATATTTGGCTTCCTACATGTAATATCTGACAATCTAAACCTCATTGCATGTTCGGAGCAGAGAACTGCAGTGGCTTAATTTGTTTGTAGACTTGTTCTATATATATATGTATATGTGTATATGTGTGTATATATATATATATATATATATATATATATATATATATATATATATATATATATATGTATATATATATTTTTTTTTTCATACATTAAACATATAAGCTATCATACATTAAGCTACCGTGTTTCTCCTATAATAAGACCTATCCTGATAATAAGCCCTACCCTATTTTACAGTAAACTGAATAAAATAAGCCCTCCCCCGAAATTAAGCCCTATCTAAATCACAATGAGGTGTCATAATGTCAGCAGCACTTGTGGGAACAATGAGGTATAATAATGTTAGCAGCACTTGAGGTCCATAATTGGATTAAAAGCAGGTCATTAAAATAAGCCCTACCCCGAAAATAAGCCCTATGGTGTTTTTTTTTTGTCCTGAAAAAAAAAAAAATAAGACAGTGTCTTATTATCGGGGAAAAACGGTATATGTCTGCCTCTTTTATGTGAACGTCCCTAGAAATGGCCCTATGGCCCTGTTTCTAAGGGCACAGGCATAGGCTGACAGATATAGGGCTATTCTATTTACTAATCTGCGGGAATGAAGCCGTGGAGATGTTGCCCATAGCAACCCATCAGATGTGCATAGAGTGCATCAGTGTCCATGTATTAGCCGTGGTGTAAATCGTTGTCCTTTGCTGCCTCCAGGTTGACAGACGTCCGCTACATTTCACATATAAAGGAGAGGCTATAGTCGCCTTTACACTATGGTGCGACGTTACGGATGACTGCCAATGAGTTCCCTCGCGCCTTTTTTTTTAGATTGCTAAATCGAACAATGGGCCACAAGCTGACACAGGGTTTATGTTTGCCAGCGTGCCAGGGGCCGTTTTGGCACCCCGAGGCGTCGGACCCTTCTGGCGTAGGAGTAATTGAATGGCGCGGATGCAGCATTATCACAGATGCTTAGAGGTCTCGTCGGCGCAGGAAGTTTATGTTGTTCTATGACCGTAAACATTTTATTTCGTTCAAATTGGTTTGCACAGATTGGTGCGTATGTGGCCATCACGCGATCCTTTTGCCACGCGTCAACAATACCCGTAATGGTCCATTTGTCTGTTTTTGTCTGGGAGGTATATTTACTAAGCGGTGTGATTGAAAAGTGGGGATGTTGCCCATAGCAACCAATCAGATTTGAGTTGACATTCTCCAGTATGTAAAATGAGAGCTTGGCTCTGGTTGGTTGCTATGGGCAACATCCCCACTTTCCAATCTCCATGCAATCTCCCTGCTCCCTGGTATATGTTCTGTATATGTATTGTCACGTGGTCCGGGTATGATCCAAGTCAGGGCTCGAAGTGGGGATTCTATAGTGCCGGTATGGGCGCTAAGCCCCGCCCCCTCCGGACCCGCAGTTTTTTCAACTAACATTCCCCCCTCCTCCTGAGGGGGCGGGGCTTAGGAAAGGGGCGTGGCTTCACGGGAGAAGTGGCGGTATGCCATACCGGCATATACCGTCCCACTTCGAGCCCTGATCCAAGTAATATATATATTTTATGCCCATAGTTTGTTTGGGTTTTTGTGCACGCGTTTTCTTTCTGTGGCTCGTACTTTGCTTCATCATGTCGCCACAGGTATAACTTGGTAAAGTAGTGAACATTTTGTGTGTGTGTAATGTGTGACTGATTAATTCTTGGCAGCTGTCATCTGATGTGCCGAAAACAGACTATTTGGTCTTCCTTTCATGCTCGTTCAGATGTGTGGTTATGATGAGGGCGATTATAAACCGTTTGAACTTTTATAATAAAATGTTTTTCTTGTTTTGTGAGCTGGGCTGTCACATTAAATTACCACTTTAATCTTTTTTTTTGTTGTTGTAAAGTTCTTAGTAACAGGTGAACCTGAGCCGGGGATCAATGGAGATCTGAACCGCTCTGTGCACGGCGAGGTGAGGGTGTGTTTTCCTGGCTTTTGTTTCGGACAGGTTGACTAATACTCGTTTGATGTCCAAATGATGGGCTGCCGATACAACATTATTCCTTTTGTGAAATATGACTGTGCGATTGGCCATAGTGTTCATGTACATCCACCATGCCACGTTCACTGTTGCTGTTGTCAACAAATGGCGGCCATTTTGGATTCTGATATAATATCCGAGATTGTGCTACATTTGGATCTGTGTAGCTCTGACCTTTTATATATTAAATGTGGACTGGTTATGTTCTGTATAATATAGTACTAATCCTCCGTTTACAAGCACAAATTTACCCTTTTTCCCCTCAGAAAAGTCAAAATAAGGAAGTCTGGATCGCACAAATGCAATTCTATTAAATTGTTTTAATATAAACTGGACCTTTAAATTCTGTGGTTTTGGATTAAAGAGTCTCATGTATTTGTAGGAATTGAGTGACACGACTGTTTCTGAGGGCAACGATCATTTGGGCCTAAACTTGCTAAGCAGGGAGAAAAGTGGGGATGTTGCCCATAGCAACCAATCACATTCGAGCTCACATTCTCCAGTATGTAAAATTAAACAGAGAGCTTGGATCTGATTGGTTACTATGGGGCAACATCTCCACTTTTCAATCTCCCTGCTTAGTAAATTTAGGCCTGGGTCTTATTGTTAAGGCGTCTTTTTGCCTTGAGGTTTCATGTATAAGTTGCCCTGAATATGTTCAATTTGCCGCCATTTTCCAGTCTAGAAAAATGTGATAACCATATTTTTATACGTTTTAATGACTCTGTATCGTTCTTTTGAAGCGTGTATAGTTTGGAGGCCTTAGATTATTTCTCAAGTTGTTTTTTGAAACTTGGCGTAAGTGTTTCTCATCCCAAGGTATATGGCGTTTGTAGCATTATAAGACCTGTATATGGCTCATCAGTCTGCTGGGAACGTATACGTTTGTGTAGACTGATATTAATATCAGAACATATCATCGCAGTTGTGTGTTCTTGTCTATGGTGTAGGGTCTGGGCGGTACTGGAAGCGGAGAGTCTATTGGCTGCGTGCTTCTAACTATCTGCTCCGTCCTGGCCGTTTTCGTCTTTGATTAATGAATAACTACGCAACTGCGACTTCTGCAACTGAGAAAATCCTCTGCCTGGTGTTGAAGAGTAGTAGATTATTAAACATATTAAAGCCAGTTACGGGCCTGTTTCATAGTTGTAATTCCTTTTTAACAACATGGTATTGGATTTTATTTACTTTTTAAAATTTCTTTTAACTTTCCGCATGAATGGTTTGACCTACTCCCTCGGTGGGAGGCTTCATGCGATTTGCATTCAATAGACATTGTGTTGACCAAGTAAACATATGGGATGGTTCATCGCTGCCTCCTTTCTGGAAGAGTGTGGGACTGGAAAGAAAAGGCATGCGGCAATTAGAAATGGCTATCTCCCTCATTGCTCGTGTTTTATACTCGAGTGTCAGTATTGTGAGCCCTATGCAGATGCCCATCCAGGCTCTGACTCCACCTCGTGCCCATGTGTCCTGGGTATAGCTCCCATTTCGAGTGGTTTTTCTATATAGATCCACTTGTTTAAGTCTGGAGTATATATTAATATTTGATCCATTGGGTCTGAAGCATAAATCCAGTTTGTCTGTGATCTGCTTGTGTATGAGGTCAGGACACAGGTACAGGAGCAATGTAGGATCAAGGGGGATTTGTTCTTTATTCCTCCATCCCAAGCTCATAGTTGGTGTTTTTATTTCCCCTCTGATTAATCCCATTGTATATACAACATTTGTGTTGTTATAAGCCTGAGAATTAGCCTTGAATTACTGGCTCCTGGAAAGTTAAAGTTGCTAGCCATGGACATTGTGTAGTGTGCACTATATGCAGCTCCCCCCCCTTCACAAGCCCGATACAGCGAAGCAGGACATTCCTTGCGACTGTCCCTGAACTCTGTACAAAGTCCTGACTGATGAGGACTGTACCGCACAATGGGGACACAGTGCTTATTCACCTAGTGCCTAGTCTCGGAAGAAGAGTAGTCCAGCATATGAGTGTTCTCAAGTACCTCAACCCAGGGGGGTTCTGGACAGCTCCATCCCAGGATTTGCCTAGGGAGTTGCGTCTTTGGAGTTGCGTCGCACCCAATCAGCGAGCTGTACATTGATCCCTTCACATTTATCACGAAAGCGAACTCTTATGAACTTGTACCATATGTGTATGTTATACCAGTCTATATTTATATAAATATTTTTATTTTTATGCTTTTTTTTTCTTCTTGTTACTTTTTTCCTGCGATCAACAACATCGCAACATGGAACCTTATTGTGCTATGAGAAAAGCAACAGGTGAATGTTTTCTCCCCCCATCACACCTCCTGCCATTCGATAGCCGTGTGTTGACTAAGCTGTTAATATTTCACTCAGAACGTGTAGGTCAGGTGTACTTGAAGGTTTTTCTTTTTTTTTTTCTTTTTTTTTTTTCTTCCCAAAATGCTTTGCAAAAACCCTGTCGTATAAAAATGTTGTTGGTTGTAACTAACAAGTTGAATGAATTCGAGCAATAAAACCTCCTATGAGGCAATATGATCAAACAGACTTTGGAGCATCTAGATAAAATACTTAAAAGGCTAACCACATTGTGACGAGGTCTATAAAACTAACAAGTGTTTGCAAAATTACCTTCTAGCCTCGTGGGGTGTATGTTAGCCACCTTATCTAAGACCAAATGGCATATATCATAGTGAGCAGTGAGGCTTTGAAACTCTCTCTGAGCTCTATTCGTTTCCTCGTATATTATATACCCGTGAGAGAATTTAGAGATTGGCTAATCTCTCCAATAAGTGCGAAACGGACTCTTGATTGGCCACCCCCGTCCCCTTGATGTGCCAGTTAGCCACCCCCGTCCTCTAGTTGGCCAACAAGTAATGATTCCTGTATAGTTTGCAACCAGTGATTTGCTTGTTCAGGTTTTAATCAAATGCTGATAGGTTCTCCTGGGTTTATTAGCTATTGGAATGTGAATACCTTATGTAACGAGAAGCCTTTCTTGTTTACACACTTATCTGCTGATGGTGGCCAGCTTTTAGGTATAAGGCAAGACCCTGGTAGGACAAATGGGGGTCTTTCAACAGCCAAGTGGGATTTACCCTCCGAACCCTCTGTACAATCACCTCTCATCTCTACTACATGGTTTAGTGAGAGATTTCCTCACCATAATTACCTTCCCTGCCCTTTGGCCTCTGTACCATTTGTTTGGAGAAACTTGTTGCTCAGTGAGCATTTCCAAACAAGGCAGTGCCTCGAGCTGTCCCGGGATGTGATTTATGCTTTTTTGCTAAGTACGTTGGGCCTCGCTGCCTCCTATGCACATTGTGAACTGGCTGGTAAACGTCGCCTTTGTGATGAGAAAACAAGCAAAACTATTTTTTTTTTTTTAGTAAAATATCTACCAGGAACAAACACTGAATAACTGGTGCGCTCCGTTCCACACTGGTGTATAGACAGATAATCAAGGGTCAACCTATGGCGTTGGCAGTGATAGACCCTCTGAGTCGCAGGGCCCTATTTGGCTCATGCCTGTAGTGTTTTACATAATCCGATTTTGTATATGTATGTATATATGTGTACTGTGTGTACTGTGTGTGTGTGTATATGTGTATATATATATATATATATATATATATATATATATATATATATATATAATATTGCACCCTTGCTGCAATTTTCAAGGTGGCCATGGTGTAGGTGGCTCCAGTGTAGTGTGCATGCATGATTACACTTCTAATGGAGGAATTTTTGACTTTCTAGGACTTTGAAAGACTGGTTAAATATGTATGTTCCGATGTCATTGTGTGTGTGTGTGTGTGTGTGTGTGTGTAAGGAGTGAGATACTTTTTGCATAGACGTGTATTCATGCACAAATTTTTCAAGGTGTGTCTCGCATCAAGGTATTTCAGGTATCTGTCATGTTGGTTAATGAACCTTTCACTCGGAGTACTACTTTATTATCGTGTTACACATCTAATGACTGGAAGGATTTCCCGCAAAATGGTGAACAGCCTGTGCCCTTGGCTGTTCACAGGGCAACTGTCCAACTAAACGTAAAGTGTGTATTCTAGGTTACACACTGCAAAGCAGAAAGGATCAAAAAAATATACTGTGTATGTGTATATATAATATATATATATATATATATATATATATATATATATATATATATATAAAATAATTTTTTAAATTTTTTTTTTTGCATGCTGGGAAATAACCTACTAAACTGCTTTCTGTTTACATTGCAATGAAAAGATGGGAAATGAGGTGTCATAACTGTAAAGCTGGGCACCCACTATAGCATTTTCACCCATTTATCTTTTTCCCTGTTCAGACTGCCATCCCGGGTATTTTCTGAGGCTCAGAATTCCATACCCCATTCATCACCATTCACTTCTATTATAGCCCATTCAGAAAGCATAGTAAAATCCGGGGCTTTCATGAGAGAGCCAGTCTTCAGGATAGCCCTGGCTTTTTCAATGCAGTCTGAACAGCAACCCTGGCTCTCTTTGGCCAGGTCTTAGACCCAGCTAAAAAGAAGGGGTTGCTGGTAAATGGCGGGGTCCCAGGCTGCCTATGGAGAGTGGAGACCCGGGAAACCCTGGGTCACTGCTGTGCAGTGTGAACGGGCAGCCGGGGTTAGAAAACATCTGTGGCTATGTAATGTGAACGGGGTATTATTTTGTATATCTTCACTTATAAAATGTCCATATCACCACTTCAAATTTCCCCTTTAATCTCTGTGAAAAGTTTCATCTGATTTTATATTCTTCCTAAGTTTAATGATCAGTGATGTGCGTATGTCAATCTATGGCGTCACAATTATTTCAGCAGAGCTATATGAACTCTGGATCCTTAAGAGGGAACGTAGACGAGCCCCTCTGTAAGATGCGCCTGTATGAACATAACTATAGCGTGGATCAACTCTTAAATGTTAGTAAACTGTGGGGATATTTGATTTCTGGATGTAACCTTAAAGGAACACATATCCCCCGTCACCAGCCTTGAAAAAGCTGGCTTAAGAGCCAGGGTGTAGAGCTGGGGAAATTGGAGGGGCTGTGAAAAATGGACCGTTCAGAAGTGCTGAAAAAGCCAGCTTTTCTTTTTTTTTTTTTTTTGTGAAAAAGCAATGTCTACACTGTTCACATTAAACCCTGCTTTTTACTACCAGTACACATAATTACTCTGAAAATGTGCTGTGATTGTTTGTTTACATGAGGGGAGGGGGGAGAGACAGGCAGTATTGTGCTGGAAACAGCTGAGCCAATCAGCACTGCACAAACACAATGGGAGAGGAAAGCCAGCTATGTAGTGTTCACACTGACCGAAAAAGCCGGATAGGAGGGCGAAACACTTTCTAAAAAGCAGCCTCTGAACACCAGCTTTCAGTAGCCGGCTTTTTGTAAATGGAGCGTTCACACTGAGTTTAGAAGCCGGCTTTTTTCATCAAAAAATTAATTTGAGGTAATGTGAACGGGGTGTTAGTTTCTTTTGCATTTGTGTGACTTTTGGCAAACAAGAACTTTTAATTGCACGCTCTTCTCATTGATCTGCCCCTGTAAAGCTACACGAACACCTGCGAACATTGGAAGAAGGTGTATAGGTGCGCATCGGGCGTATTGTCAAAATGAAAGCGCCTGTGCAAGTCATTGTCCCAGAGAAAGGTTCAGACCCTCCAACATGACCCATTCCACCAGGTACAAAATACTCTGTTCTGGAACTTCCAGCAATCAGTTACTATGGTAACCACCATTGTTACATTACTCAGACATCAGTTAATTCGTTATAACCAGGTGAGTGACAGCTGAAAGCCCAGGAGCGGAGTATTATGTACCTGGTGGAATGGGTCATGTTGGAGGGTCTGGAGGTTGCGCGCCATCGTTTTCATGGCACCTGGTCTACCTTGTCCGCATGATGTGTGTTCATTAGCTGCATAGAGGTGTCCGTAATGATTTTACACCCCGGTCATATATACATCAGAATCCTGTGCACACGAAAGCTGCCATGTCCTCCAGATATGGTCGGAAGTTGATTTATGACTGGAAAGTCTCCTTTTCATTGTTTTTTTGTGTTTTTCCTTGTACTGTGAATGAAGGGAGCCCATTTTCTACCCAGCGAGGCTGTAACTTGAGCCTATCTCCTTGGCTTCTTCCCACAGTTATCACACGGGTGGGTGTGTTAACCTTTATCTGATATTAAGCCCGCACAACAATGTCATAGCCTCTGGCAGTGCTTCTTCTCTGGTGCGCGTTTCCTTCAAGGTATTATCGCAGCAGCATCCAGTGCAGACGGGGATAATGGCTGCTCCTGTGACATCCATCCCTCGTTCCCCGTGATGATATTTACATGGACCTTTGTTGTGACATGATCACTATGTATCGGATGCGTTTTGCGCTCTCCGACAAAAATGGAATAACAAAACAATAACACCGGGAATGGCCGTCTATGCCTGTGTCTGTATGGCAGCAATGCATTCTGGGACTTCATAGTGTCCACCTAAGCTGGGCCATTGTTTAACTTTTTTTTTGCTTTCTTTATCTTGGCCCAAATGATTCGTTATGTCTATTGATTTTTAATTATGTGAAATATAATCTTGCTTATATCAGTAATAAAGCCTAATTCTCCAGGATGTCACTCATTGGTAGTGATAATGAATTTAACACGATGGCCTACATCTACTAAGCAGGGAGATTGAAAAGTGGGGATGTTGCCCATAGCAACCCACCAGATTCGAGCTCAGTTTCATTTTTCACACTGGAGAATGTGAGCTCGAATCTGATTGGTTGCTATGGGCAACATCCCCACTTTTCAATCTCACTGCTTGGTAAATTTTGGCCAATATGGCCGTCTTTATAGTGTAGAGGCGTGTCAGTGGTGATTGTGATAATCAGTGGGTACATATAGAAATATATCTAAGATGCTGCCGTTACATGATCATTTCTCGCACCCTTTTATGGTTTTGAACATTGCAGATTCTCTTGTAGGTTTTCATTACTCGTACTATTGGTAGATGTGAAAATCCAAACTAGACATTACCACACTTGCAATGTTTTATAACACTTATGTGCTGACCACTTTTTTTATACAATGTTATTGTAGTGGTTTTTGTTCGACTATTTTGGATTTGTTTATTATAGTTGTTTGTGCATTTATATGTAAAAAAAACCACGTTCTGTCTTTTGGTTTTTATGTTGGCGGTGCACTCATCTGACCTCGTGTTTTGTAGTTTACCCACTGAAATTTTTCTATAGTCATAATCCAACAAAGGACAAGTCATCATAATGGAATAATAATAACATAAAGGGATGCAATCCGTGGTCAAAGTGGGAAAATTAGAAGCGGGGGTATGGACATTGAGAAGTGACGGTATGGAAACATAGAATATAATATCAATCGGGATTTGACGTTTTTCAATTATATCAGGAGAAGTGCCGATATGGCATACCCCCATAACCCATATGCACGCCCACTTGGATGGAATATAAAAGGGTTAATGGTTTTTTTTTTTTTATTTTGTAATAACACTTGTAAAATTTGGTGTCATTTTGTCGTTATAAAACTATTATTGCACTATGGCAATATGATGGTACTTGTGGGTTCATAACGCCTGCATGGGGTTTAGTTTGCTTGTGTCTGGAATACACCATATTGCATGAATGACCGTGTTCACTTGCGCAGCTTTATTTTTTTTTTTTAATAGTTTTTTGTGTATGGTTTTATTTTTTCTCAAGGATTAAAGTTTAATGTGTATTATTGATTGAAAAAAAAAACCTGTGGTTTTTTTTTTTGTTTTTTTTTTGAGACAAATAATGTTTAATCGTGAAACCAAAGTTCACACAAAGGATTCCGGCTTCTGATTCATAAACAGCTGCAGTCTATGCTTCTAAAGAATACAGCCTTTTATAGGTATTGACATTGTGCACGCATTGTGTTGCGCTAAAGCTACACTTCTTGTTGTGTGGTTTTGTTGTTGTTACTATGCAGTTAGTATGCAGAAGATTTTACACTGAACTTCAGTAGAATAGAAAAAAGTCATTTGAACATTTTGCTCTTTTTATATAGATCTGTTTTGTATTTCTTTATGCTAGGATGTTTGGTTTGTTTTTTTTCCCATACAATTGTAATAAATATAAAAAAATATTTATATGTAAGAACTGATACATTGGCTTTCAACTGAAACGGACGACAAGTGATATCCGAAACTGCGCCCAGCAGGGCTGGGTGAACCACAGGGACAGTCACACCATTTTCCAGTACTTATTGTATGTTTACTAACTTACCTAGATTTTCTGTACTGCAGATAAGGAAAAGTGGTGATGTTGCCATTAGCAACCAATCAGATTCTAGCTGGCCTCAAATATGTTATAGGAAAGTAAAGGTTAGAATCTCATGGGTTGCTATGGGCAACATCTCCTCATTAAGTACCGCCTCCACTCTTCAGTGCCGCAGTTCACAGCATTGTGAAGCAGTGGGGGGTGGAGATGGCTCCGCCTCTTTCTCCATAATGCTGTCATCCTCCGCAATGCTCATTAGGGGGGTTGAATGACGCTGTTTACATTACCTATCCCTCGGCAGCTGCCGCCTGATCCCAGAGTATATAAGCAATAAAAAGTTTGCAAGTGAATATAAAACTTCAAGTGTAAGCTTATTATTCTGCACAGGTGCCATTGTGAGCGTTTTATTACAACTCGATCTGATGGACTAGAAGGCCCTATGGGAGAGAATAAAAAAAAAAAAAAAAAAAA
>JABWIB010004822.1:6708-18281 GCA_016617825.1 Platyplectrum ornatum
AGTTTGCCATACCAGCATATGCTGGCCCACTGAGTCATAGAATTCATAGCATAGCCCTGGGCCTTAGAATTCACTGATTAAGCACTGTAAATTGCCCAGTGCAGACAAGAAACATTTTTGCTAACCCCAATNCTTATCCTCATCCTAACNCTTTCCTTCCATNACACTAACTCTCCTGATCCATCTCCTCCATTCCATCTAATCATAACCTTCCTCTTCTCTGATCCATCCCTACCCACAGCCTAAATGTAANTCTTCCCTCCTGTGGTCTAACNCCTTCNCCCTAACCTTTTCTTTGTAAGCTCNATCCCGAAACATACCTCTATAAGTTGATGCTCCATCATATGTGCAGAAGAGAAGAAGGCTGAAGGGCAAGTTAAAATAAACAGACAAATAACCCAGTTACATTGGCCAGGATTATTGCATCAATCATAATATATACATTTTTCCTGAATTTAGGTTATGAGTCAAACCATACACCAAGAGGTTAAACAAGTCTTTGCATGCACCTCATTTTTTGCTTCTCCTTTCTAGCCCTTAGTTTTTCTAATCCACAGTTGTCACAAAGAATTAGATGCTCACTCCTACCATTCCCTAGCAGCTTTTCAATAGTTTCTCATCTGCAATAATGTTCATTGCAAGTGACTCTGTATCATTCCTATGGGATAATGGATGTAGAAGTAGGTATCCTCAGGGAAATGTTCTCTGTATCCATTGCCTATGACTAAATTATTCCTGTGTTAAAAATTGAACAACTAAATAACTTTTGTTAACAGTATAGCAATATTATAACTAGTTTGCAGTAAATAATAAAAAAGGAGATATTTAGTACATTTTTGTTTTTTGATCTATTTTCTCAAGTCTNTTTATACTTATAAGAAATGTGACATTATTGTCTTTGTGCTTTACTTAATGTGCTTTTGTAAAATTGATTTACATTGAGTTAAATTGTTGCAATTTGTGGTTACATTGAAAAAATTGCAATTNACTTGACTTACATGGAAATGTGTCCTACTTACTGCTTATGATAGTGTTTTTGTGACTATGCAATAAAATAATTTTTTTATGGTCAGATCAGTGGCCAGTATACACCGGTATGATATACCATCTTTTCCCTGCTAAGCCCCTCACATTTTATAAGCCACCCTTCCGGACTGGAGGAGAACATTTTTCACAAAATTGCTTGTCTGGAGGGGTGGGGNTTATACAAGGNAAGGAACTTAGCGCCATACCCCCACTTTAAAATACCCCTTCGAGCACTTGGTCAGATATGAACCTTGGCAAGCGCAAATTGATAGCAACATACTAAAAGGGACAANATAAAGTGAATTTACCTGATTTAATTTCTAGGAGCACTTAAGAACCTCTAAAGTGGAATGCTATAAGTAAATGATCACTNACCAGGTATCTGGCAACTTCTATCTAGTAAAACATAAATGCAGGAGTGCCAATCAAACAATCATGTTTAGTTTTTGTCTTCTGCAACAAGATGCTTTTCCATGCGCTAGTAACCACACATATCAATGCTTATATTATCTTCAATANACTTGATGATATTTTATACACATAAAATCACCCATGCAAGACCAATGTAATGCAGATGCTTCTATCCCCTACATAGAGGCAGATGGCAAAAAATAAAGATGCCAGTTAATGACTGTTTTATATATCGACATATTCCATACAGAAATATATAGCTTTTTGTAATAGAAAAGCCCCAGACTAGTGCTAGCAACAATCAGTTCCTTATCTCAGTTTCCTTATGTTCTATGCAATGTTTGATGATGTGTAAATCTAAAGCTNGCCATACACTATAAGATAAATCTTAAATCTGACAACTGAATTAAATTTTTTTTTTTTTAAGGTTTTGGATACCGCCATACATTGTACAATGATTGTATGGTAATAAAAAAAACCAAATATGCAAACTAGTACTGTAAAACTATTTTTGGTTTATGCTTATAAAGTGGGTCTTTATAGAAGGATTATTGCAAGAGCACATACACTGAACGATTTTTTTTACCTAAAAACGAATAAAGTTTGAGCATGTCAAAAGATCAAAAAATCATTTGACGACCGGTTTACAACGATCGCCTGAAAAAAATAGGTCCCATACACTGAACAATTTTTCCCATAAAATTGAAAGCTGTTTGAAAAACCGTTTGATTGGAACGATTTATCGTATAGTGTATGGCCAGCTTAAGAGTTAAGCTGGACATACACTATACGATAAATCGTTCCAACGATTTTTCAATTTTTTGATCTTTTGACATGCACAAACTTAAATCGTTTTTTGGTAAAAAAATCATTCAGTGTATGGGCCCTTGCAATAATCCTGCCATAAAGACCCACTTTATATGCATAAACCAAACATTTTTTTAAAAATCGTTTTGAAGTACTAATTTACATATTGAGTTTTTTTTTTTTACCATACACTCATTGTACAGTGTATGGTGGCTTCCAATTCCTTAAAAAAAAAAAGGAAATTTTTCATCCAATTTTCATCTTATAGTGTATGGCCAACTTTACAGTTTACTTGCACACAGCCCCTATCAGTACACATAAAAATCTGTTCTTCGGTCATCACCTGTTCAATGACACTAACTTCATATTGCATATGATTTACATTATGCAGTCGAGTAGGATTTACTGCCCAAATACATGTCAGTTTTCTGTAGTGAAGTTAATTTTGTTCCGTACATACAAAGCATACTCTGTAATATTTCACAGTAGAGTTTCCATCAGATTCTATTGAGTCCCTTGGAGATCTCTCACTCTCCATAATGAGTTCTGTCTCTGTAAGCTTTAAAAGGGTCTGTTTTATGGCTTGGCTTTCAGAGTTACTGCATGGTCTTTGTTCATATAAATAAATCTAATACTCCGAAGCACAAATTGGATCTTAATCACATTAGGTGGAGTTTCTTCTGCTGCTGCCTTTGTGAAATATCATTATTGGGTCATACTAAGAAGACACATGTATGGTAAAGTACAGTAAAAAAGAGGAAATAAATGCTTGGTTGAAATATATATACAGTAAAAAAACATAATGTACAACCTCTGTCCTCCAGATACTGTGAAGAGACATGATTAAACTACTGGGTCTAAATTTACTAAGCANCAATTCAACATGGTTTTACCAACTCTTGACCAAAGCTGGTCAATTGGAACAATTTATTGCATTTCCATATGCGCTTTTAGCCCTGCTTTAGCCCCTTTTCTCATTTCCATATGGTGGAGTCGCAGAGGCTTTGCGCCCGACTCCATGCTATTCAGAGCCGATCTGTGCATGCGCAAATAGGCGAAACTTCGCGTCTCTGCCAGCCTGGCTCGCGGAGGCACAGGGCTGAATCAGCCCCCTGAATCTGGCCCAGAGTGCTGCTGTTTTTGAGGGTTAATAGAGTACCCTTGAGCATGCCATATGTCTGCAATTCTTCATTATGATGTCAATGAAGGTTTGCAGCAGTATTAAACGGCAGTATTCAATTAAGAACCACCCACCTCTGGCATGGGGACCCACAATTAGGTGACTCCAATGTCTCAGGCAGTTCCGCTACTGCTAATTCTTCCACAAATCTCAGAGAATTCATGCCTCAACAATCCAAAACCTTGGTCCAGACTTTGAAGAAACTTTTTTGGCGTTCAGCCACTGCAGTGACCACACGTCCAATCACTCGCAGATCTCTATCCAACTTCACTTTTTCAGTAAGCATCTCAAGAAAATGGGCAGACTGAATGGGCCAAGGGGATATTGACTGGCATGAAATTCTAAAGTTATATGGAAGTGTTATTGTGAAAATGCTAGCAAATTGTCTACCATGGATGAGTGTGTTACATTAATAACTAGTCTAAATATGGGAGACAGTCAGGAGAAAGGTGTGTCCTATCTACATAGCAGTAGTCTTTTTTCACAGCTCAAAAATAATTGCTCTCCTGAAGTTTGTGTGATCAGACTGTACATTGGTGGGTAGAGAAAAGGCACTTTGTTCGTCTTCAGTATTGTGACTTATTGAGTAGTATTGTGCAAGTGAAGATGTAGAGTGAAAGGTCAGTGCTTCTGACATTAATATTCTGTTTATTCACAAGGCCCAGATGTTTAAATATTCAGATATCTACATAAAAGTCGATCCAAACTGAATTGAATTACAGATACTTTTTCCACATTGCATATGTATAAAAACATGTTAGCTGATCAGAATGCATTCCAACCCATCCAGACTAACAAGCAAAGACGCAGCGGCTGCGGTGCAGGTGTAATTATCTCTTAACCAGTTAATTGCATAGACATTTTTACATGCTTACAGTGTACATATGGGAACCCGGAGAGCAGCCATGTGTATGACATGAGAAAGACACCAACAAATTATCTCTATACAATTTCTATGGAATAAGGAAAAGGAATTACAATCAGTGTTCTGTGTTGCATAAAGGTTGATGAAATATCTCAGCTTTAGACAGTTTTACAGCAAGAATGGCATCTCTTAAATACCAAAATCTATAATTAATCTAAAACTTACTAAAAGTGGTTTCGACTGGTTACAAGTGATAGAACTTAAAAGCACATTTAAACAATGCTGACATCTAGTGGTTTATATTAGCTTGAATGTTGTTTTGAATAAATAAAAATCTATGAATAATATTTAATGTTTTATTTTTAATAGTTTCAATATAAATAGTTAATGCTCCCACAACAGACGTTTAGATATTAAACAGACTTTTCATATAGCTGTCCACAATCCAGACACACAGCACCAACAGAGGGCAGTGGAGGATATCCTAATATAAGGTCAAGGTGTGTGTACACAATTGTAGATACTGAATTTTTTAGTGTATCAACCTATCTGAAGTACATATACACACTTTACAGATGCTGACCGGCCTTTAAAATTATATAATGATAATTATATATGAACAAAATACGTACAACTGTACATGAGCCCATAAGTCATGGACCTTATTTGTTTATGCTTACTGGNCTGGATCCAGACCTCAGTGTATTTTCAGTGTGCACAAGGGAACTCCCAATAACTCCCCTCTCTGTGCAGCCTTTAACACTTACTCAAATGTTCTGTGTGGATATGCCTTATGCATCTGCATGGAAGTGGGTTCTGTCTGCAAAGAAGTCCGCTTTGTAACATTTGGCAGAGGCAGGCACAGAGCAATCTTCACACCCAATTTATGCACGTTGTAAGTAAAAGTCGGGTTTAATGCTGAAGTCTGCATCCAGTCCACTAACTTCAATCCCAGGCTTGCCAATCTTTGGTTTATACCACCCGGGAGGATCCAAAGTTTGTCAACATGGGAGTTAGGCAGTGACAGTAATTTACATGAATCTCCAAAAGACTATCTTTTGATGTGGATGGNCAGGTCNTGAGCNCACCNATTGNACTTTCATGAAATCACTGCCTCAGCCCAGGTCCCAGGAGNTTTGCACACTCTCCCGGGATAACAGGAGAAATGCCAGAAATTTGTTCTCTTCTCTTAGCTGTAGATCCTGGTGGAATGTAGACGCATGATGACTANTGCAGACCTACAAATCTAGATCCCTGCATATCCGTTGTTTAAAGATCTTGTTGCTTAAGGATCGGATCTGAGGGTTATGTCCATAGTCATAGACGTAATTAGTATAACATGTAGTTAATTGATATAAAAATGAAGGATTAATACATGCAATACATGCAACACAATNCATAAGCAACATTTCTGTATCTACTACACTGGTTCCATATATAGGCTGTGGAGTGTCAGCCAGCAGCAGTTTTTTAGATATGCCATGTAGTTGGTGCAGATGTTTAGCCATCGTTCTTAGTAACATTAGGGTTCAGGTCTTGNATGGGCTTAATTGCGTGAACATGTCCTATATGTACAATAACTACATTTGTACACACATTCCCTTCCACAGAACTCAGGCTGCCGGGCCAGTGAGTTGCATTTGAGTCTGAATCACCGTAATTGCATATGCATTTTTTCTGGGCATTCTCACTCGAAAGATTTTTTAAGAGTGGGCAAAACCATGTTGAATTACAGGGGAGGCAAATTGAATTAATTGCAATCAGTATTATAGGTGCGAGATGATGTTTCCTAGCACAAGCATGCATGCAAACACTGACATTCATAGTTTTGCCCACTCTTGAAAAATCCTTCGATTGGAACAATTTATCTTACTNTGTGTGCCCAGCTTTACATTTGAGTCAGATAAGTGCCACTCTCTGCCTGCAGGAAGATATAATTCTCATAATTTAACATTGTTACAGTAATGCTAAATGTTCTATAAACAAGAAAAGGGCAGTAATAGATGACAGAGTGGAGTAAAAAATAATGCTTTGTACTATTATATGTCCTGATACCTAATACTGCACTATATCTACAGTTAGGGAAGATAGATATCATGAAACAAGTTTCTTGCATAATTGGGATATGCTTTTGTGTTGATAATGCCAATCATATTGTCTATGGATGAAGTCAAATTGATCTGGCCTGCAAATTATTCCCAAGATTGTATAGGTTATGGACTTTTGATGTGATAACTGTTTATTAGTATGATGTGTTAAGAATTGTTAAATCAGTTATAACATAAAATAAACTAAATAATTAATATTAAGGATAATGGAAATAAACATAATAAATAAATGAATAAATAAATGGGGTATAAAAACAGAACAGAACAAAACAGATATTGAAAAATAATTTTTGACCGGATCCTGAATCCCGCTGGATGACTGACCTCCTTATGTTTCCAGGAAACCATGTTCTGTGTGTTTTCAATTCACCCGCTGGGCCTGACCTGGCATAATGTAGATGGATGGGGGAAAATATTTAAATGAAGGCATTGGGGAGGGGAAGGGGAGAAAATGTGCANTCATTGGTCACACAGAAAGCTGACCCCCACAATTGAGTTAAAGTATACTGTTAGACCTCACAGAATAAAGCTCATAATCTCAAGTATTCAAAATGAAACTTAGAGCTTGAATCTGATTGGTTGCTATTGGCAACATCTACACTTTTTAATCTCCCTGCAGTGTCCCTGCTTAGTAAATTTAGGACAATGTGTTCTCTAGGTCTATTTCCTAGACATAGCATATTCTGGTATGTAAAAAATNGGGGCAGGTTATGCAGCTTGTACAGTAANGGCTATACTGTCCCTTTCAGAAAATCAGTAATATCTGTATATGATACAGTATATGNCATAGCAGTAACTAATGTGGGTGACTCAATTATGGGGGGGGGGGTAATATTATTATACTGAACACATTTTTATGGTATTTTAATTGCTATATACAGGACCTTGGCTAGAGAACTAACATTTAAACATGAAATTACTTTGTACAGATGGAAGTCAATGAGCCAGCACATGAAACCACTAGTGTCATGGGGAAAGAGATGGATACATTTTGCTTGGGTGCACTAAGAAATATTATTAATGGCAACACATCTTAATGCTGTGGTCAGAAGGATCGTATCTCTATACTCAGTAGTCAGGTTTAAACACTGCGATAAGGTTAATGGATTCCTGTGACTGGCAGCAGTTCATCCTTTGCTATGAGCACATTACTAACCCTGACNGATCAGCATGATCAGGTATCTTCCACTAGCACATGTCCACTCCGGGGAGTGACTGCACGCGCCTAGATACCTCCACTACCTACCTGCTGCTGCTGCTGGAGCACACACGCACCCTCCTCCCCGGCATCCCCTCCCCGCTCCGGAGCGCTACATTCCCCATAGCACGCTGCCAAGTTCAGCAGAGAGTGTGCCATGGCTCCCTGCTCCCTACCTGCTGTGTGACTACAGGGCATGATCTGGGTCAGTGCCATGGGGGGGCTATCCTCCCTGCTCCTGCTGGGCGTCTTCCTGCTGTCTGACTGTGAGTAATATCTTATATATACNTATATAGACTAATCATTATCCTGATCAATGGGCTTTCATCCCATTCCATGATCACACACTCACCATGCCACATGGTCACCCCTCCAACACCCTGGTATCACATATGGGTTGCAGCTTGTAATATTTTGCATTCTGTGTTGTAGTAAATACAATGGGATGAAGTTCACTCATGCAGGAAACATGCCAGGATTTTATAGCTGTGATGGCTGTGTCAGCACAGTGCCCTGTAAAAATGATCCCAGATAATTGTGTATATTTAACTCTAATTATTAACACTTCAATGACACAATAGGATTCATAATCACTGAACTGATTCCAGGCAAAACATCGTCTCTATGCACCATTAGGGCGATCCATGCACCATGCATTTCATCTTTAGCCAGAACACACAGAACTGCACATTCCCAGTGTTATAGATGTGCAGGATTTCTGTTAATATCATATAATCTGTATATTGATTGTCATTATGAATACACTATCCCTGCACTCATAACATATTTTGCACAATACAGTGTATTGGATTGGGTTGTTTTGTGATGTAAATTCCTTTATTCCTGTATTTTATTACAGTTTTGCATGTATTTGATTTATCAATATAAACTAAGCACATAAAATGTTTATTAATTTAATATACATACAAATACATCTTTCTATAGACATAAATCTATACATCTAAAAGTAACAGATACTGTATAATTATAATATAAAAAAATCTAATATATAAAAATATATGTAATATATATATATAAATATTTGCACTAATGCTATATTCTACACTGGCTTCCTATTAGAAATAAATATTTACAACATAGGTAATATGACATTTATCATTTCCACATGTNGTTGTTATAAACTATGTAAAGTTATATTGGAAATATGGTAAAGTCATTTTAAATAAGGTAAAATGTGAAATAAAATCTACATATTAAAAATTTAGAAAAGGCAAGGTAACCACCTTTACTAGAGACCTAACCATAACTTTTAAAGTTTTGCTTGAAAGTAACATTGAAATGAATTTNCCCCTTACACACTGAGAGGCTGATTTTGAGAATAAGGACAAATAGGCACTAGTACACACATGAGTAATATAAGGGCTTTACATTAAAGTTATTTTTGCCATTCAGGGAAATGTCACTTCTGAATTGTGATTTCACAGTTCCCTTGGAGTTTAGCATGTTTCCACACATACTCACAATCTCAGGATCAACTACATTTTCTATAGCATTATGTTTAATATGAAAAATAAAGTTAAACTACGTATATATAGATTTCTCAGTCTGGTGTAGATTTTATGTNTGACTTATTGTATCATGAGATACAGGTGAGAAATTACTCACAATAGACCTTGCAAACAAAATGAAAAAGCTCAGAGNAAATAATGTATGGGAACTAGTGGCTTAAGTACATGCCATGTGCCTGGAGGCTTGCTGATCCTTAATATAAAAACAAAAAGTTAAAAAGCTCTAGTTTATTCAAGCAACAATGAGGAAGTTTGTGTTTATATAATTAATAAATGGCACAAACTGCATATTAAGTATGTTTGCATTTATTTTTGCGTTTTGCACACAGATACTGACCAGTGTTACTGTTTCGCCTACTCTGGACTAAAACTGGCCATACACTATGCAAAAAATAGTTCCAATCAACCAGCTTTAGTCAAAAGTGGGCAAAACCATGTTGAATTGCAGGGGAGTTAAATTGAATTAGTTGCAGTCAGCATTACAGGTGAGAGATGATGTTTCATAACACAAGTCTAATAATAGTGTAACAGTAACACTGGTCAGTATCTGTGTGCAAAATGCAAAAATAAATGCATTCATTTACCCCCCTCCCCACAATTCAACATGGTTTTACCAACTCTTGACCAAAGCTGGTCAATTGGAACAATTTATTGCATTTCCATATGCGCTTTTAGCCCTGCTTTAGCCCCTTTTCTCATTTCCATATGGTGGAGTCGCAGAGGCTTTGCGCCCGACTCCATGCTATTCAGAGCCGATCTGTGCATGCGCAAATAGGCGAAACTTCGCGTCTCTGCCAGCCTGGCTCGCGGAGGCACAGGGCTGAATCAGCCCCCTGAATCTGGCCCAGAGTGCTGCTGTTTTTGAGGGTTAATAGAGTACCCTTGAGCATGCCATATGTCTGCAATTCTTCATTATGATGTCAATGAAGGTTTGCAGCAGTATTAAACGGCAGTATTCAATTAAGAACCACCCACCTCTGGCATGGGGACCCACAATTAGGTGACTCCAATGTCTCAGGCAGTTCCGCTACTGCTAATTCTTCCACAAATCTCAGAGAATTCATGCCTCAACAATCCAAAACCTTGGTCCAGACTTTGAAGAAACTTTTTTGGCGTTCAGCCACTGCAGTGACCACACGTCCAATCACTCGCAGATCTCTATCCAACTTCACTTTTTCAGTAAGCATCTCAAGAAAATGGGCAGACTGAATGGGCCAAGGGGATATTGACTGGCATGAAATTCTAAAGTTATATGGAAGTGTTATTGTGAAAATGCTAGCAAATTGTCTACCATGGATGAGTGTGTTACATTAATAACTAGTCTAAATATGGGAGACAGTCAGGAGAAAGGTGTGTCCTATCTACATAGCAGTAGTCTTTTTTCACAGCTCAAAAATAATTGCTCTCCTGAAGTTTGTGTGATCAGACTGTACATTGGTGGGTAGAGAAAAGGCACTTTGTTCGTCTTCAGTATTGTGACTTATTGAGTAGTATTGTGCAAGTGAAGATGTAGAGTGAAAGGTCAGTGCTTCTGACATTAATATTCTGTTTATTCACAAGGCCCAGATGTTTAAATATTCAGATATCTACATAAAAGTCGATCCAAACTGAATTGAATTACAGATACTTTTTCCACATTGCATATGTATAAAAACATGTTAGCTGATCAGAATGCATTCCAACCCATCCAGACTAACAAGCAAAGACGCAGCGGCTGCGGTGCAGGTGTAATTATCTCTTAACCAGTTAATTGCATAGACATTTTTACATGCTTACAGTGTACATATGGGAACCCGGAGAGCAGCCATGTGTATGACATGAGAAAGACACCAACAAATTATCTCTATACAATTTCTATGGAATAAGGAAAAGGAATTACAATCAGTGTTCTGTGTTGCATAAAGGTTGATGAAATATCTCAGCTTTAGACAGTTTTACAGCAAGAATGGCATCTCTTAAATACCAAAATCTATAATTAATCTAAAACTTACTAAAAGTGGTTTCGACTGGTTACAAGTGATAGAACTTAAAAGCACATTTAAACAATGCTGACATCTAGTGGTTTATATTAGCTTGAATGTTGTTTTGAATAAATAAAAATCTATGAATAATATTTAATGTTTTATTTTTAATAGTTTCAATATAAATAGTTAATGCTCCCACAACAGACGTTTAGATATTAAACAGACTTTTCATATAGCTGTCCACAATCCAGACACACAGCACCAACAGAGGGCAGTGGAGGATATCCTAATATAAGGTCAAGGTGTGTGTACACAATTGTAGATACTGAATTTTTTAGTGTATCAACCTATCTGAAGTACATATACACACTTTACAGATGCTGACCGGCCTTTAAAATTATATAATGATAATTATATATGAACAAAATACGTACAACTGTACATGAGCCCATAAGTCATGGACCTTATTTGTTTATGCTTACTGG
>JABWIB010004826.1:7066-32148 GCA_016617825.1 Platyplectrum ornatum
GGGGGGGGGGGAGTGTACCAATTAAACTCCAATTGGAAATCACCATGCGGTATTCCAAAGACACAACAGATATACAGATATAAAAGAATTAAGAGCTTTGCTATAACTGTGAAGGAGGTTGCTGCCTCTCTTCAGTCATTGTGCTGATGTGTTGTATCACGGAATGTGGTTCCCTGTCAATCCTTCTACTACAACGTATGCCCTGAGGATCGATACTCCTCCTCTCTACCTTTTGTTACCTCTGCCTGTTCATTATATCCCTGCTTGTCTTGACATTTTCCCCTTTATGTTAGAAATGAAGTCATATTATGTCAAGTGATTTATTTATCTCCAAGCAGGACTCGAAGTGGAGGTGTATACGGGGGTATGCCATACCGGCACTTCTCCCACTGATGTAATTTAATAACTTCAAATCTCCATTGACTTCTATTATATTCTGTGTTTCCATACCGTCACTTCAAAATGTCCATACCACCACTTCTAAATTTCCACTTCGACCACTGTCTCCAAGTCTATTTAACATTTTCATGTTATACTAGTTATTCATGCCTTCTGTCTGTGTAATTATACCAGTTACTTATGTTTTTTGTCTGTGCAGCAATATATAAGAATAAAAAATAAAAAATAACAATAGCAAAATAAATAATTATTAATATCACAGTATGTTGCTATTTTAGTCAATTATGAGCTATGTCTGTTTATATGTGATAATAATATTATGTAGTCCTATTTATATCATTACAATAATGTGTGGTCTTCTATACGGACAGACATAACTCAATACTATGCCTGCGCTTAGCCCCATCCACCTAATTACCTGGGCATGTGAATCAGGTGTAAACATCTATATAAACAACTTGCATGTATCAGGTGCTATCTCTGATGAAACCCATGCGGGAGAAGCGTGTCAGTTGGTCCCTGTATACACATTCCTATCCAAACGCGGTCTGCAATCGAGAGCGGCATATTTGGTGGCATACTTAGATGCAGCAACTGAATACCCACACGGGCATGTGAGGTAAGGGCCTCCCTTCACACGGGACAGAAAACCATGAGATGTAGCAGAGGCCAGGATCTGGACAACTATCTGAATGGTGTGATGTATTTTTTGTTATCGAGTTTTAGTAGGGGGCCTTTTAATAAATCTTGGTTTATTGGTGACTGGATCCCAAGCAAAATGTTCAAACCTTTGATATGCAGATATTGGGCAACACTATTTAAGCATCTATTCATTCACATCGGGCAAGAGTGGGCAAAACCATGATGAATTGCAGGGGAGGTAAAATGAATGTCAGTGTTTGCATGCAGGGAGAATACTTTATTGTTGCATGTTGCACACAGATACTGACCAGCGTTACTGTTACACTGTTATAAGACTTGTTCTGGAAACATCATCTCTCACCTGTAATACTGATTGCCATTAATTCAATTTACCTCCCCTGCAATTCAACATGGTTTTGCCCACTCTTGAAAAATCTTTCGATTGGAATAATTTATCTTATATTGTATGGCCAGCTTTAGTCATTAATAATGCCTAAAGATCTGAATCTGGCCCATTGTCACCACTCCTACCTGACAGTCAGGGACTTCCCCTAATTATTCACATTCAAGAGGGGAGCTTCCATTCCCAAGCACAATCCAGCCTTTGCGTCAGATTTGTCATTACTCTGAAGTTTGGTGGGTTGAATGAAATTGTTTAATACAGATTTATACACATGTGGAATATACTACTGTATATACAGGGTTGTGTGTTATAGCAATCGCAGCCATGGCCACTGATTCAAGATTCGGCTATTCTGTGGGAGACAACAAGCCTGGTGTCAGAGCCATTGTCTCTTACAGCCTGACAGAAGTACAGACGCGCTAATCTGTCAGTTGCTGGTAAAGTTTTTATAACAGTGTTGATTGCAATTCAAAAACAACATTACCAGAAGCTGACAGATTAGAGTTGTCAGTACTGAGATGTGTGTGTCTGCACAGCGGAGGGGTGGGGGGTGTGGGGAAGGGGGGTCTTGAGCAGAATAAAGGCCATGAGACTCTATAGCCCCTTGGCCTGGGAAGGTGTGCACAAAAGGCACTGATTGACACTAGAACCCAACTAAACCACACAGAATGTCTGCACAAAATGTAATTCTGGATCAGGCTATTTATTTCGAAGAAGTCAAAATGCGCCCTAAGCATAAATACATTTGCTGGCACTCTGTGTATTAGAAAAGCATACAAGCGTCCCTTTATGCTGAAATGGTAATGATAAACAATAGAAAGTACTGCCAAACATAATAATAAAAACAGAATAATCTTTCAGCACAGGAATATGGAGTACATCAACAAGCGTTCCCCATAGTAGCACATGCAGAGGAGATAAAAGAAATCTACAGCTAGAGTGATACAAAAAGAGACAGCCCTTCCTCCTGTAGAAAACCTATTCAATACTTTAAAATATGAAAGTATTGAATATTAAGTATGGAGTTAAAATAAAGATCAATGCCAAAAATGGCACCAATCAGCTACATCATTATACCACCAAGGCCTAAATTTACTGAGGACATTGCAAAAGTGGGGATGTTGCCCGTAGCAACCAATCACATTCAAGCTCTCTGTTTCATTTTAAATACTGGAGAATGTGAGCTTGAATCACCACTTTTCCAATCTCCCTGCTTGGTAAATTCAGGCCCATATGTGGGGGGGGCCCCTAAGATTAAACATTTTTTTGAGCAAGTCCTACTCCTACATCTTATACAGCTACGGGCTAGTTAACCATGTACCTCTTGATTAACATTGGGCCACCTTGACCACAATAAAATGTGCCAATGAATGTAGCAACTACAATTAATCAGGTCTATGGTGGTAAGGAAATGTATGGAGACATTGTAGCAGGAACAACAGACCAATCATCCACAATTACCTCTCCTACTAATAGAAAGTAAGCCTACATTAAGGACATGCCATTACTACTAAAGGTAGCCATTCACAGGATTGAATATCGTAACGAAATTGAATTTTTCGGTCGTGAGTTGAAAACTAGTGGCTATGGATGGTCACGATTTGGGCTTGTTACTAACGATTTTTGAGACTGCACTAGTCGGTAGCGACAAATTTATCATTCAGAATTTCTGATTGATTATCGCTTCAGGGTCCTAAGTCTTGCCCTGGATGGCAAAGACCAACATCACTACCGATTTTCAGTAATTTTTATGCACGTCAGGAACGAATTTCGCGCTGTGTGGCGCCAAACCAATTTTTTAGCTAACCATTTTATACCGCTAAAATCGTTAGGTTATGTAGCTGGGTTTTTTTAGACCGACATTCCTGCCGTGTATGGTAACGATATTAACACCTTCGCCAAGGGAAAAATCTTCGGAAACACGTGAAAACGGCAATTGTTACCGTGAATGCACTGCTTAAGACGGCGGCAATGCATCAACATTTTATAACGATAAGCAGAGAATTGTTATGCAGCAAATACGTCTATTGCACTCCATTGTGCTGTAATTTATGCCTAATGTACTATTTTGCTATGTTTTACCACGCTGAATTTTATCCACGTCTATCTCAGCTCTAATAATAAAAGTTTACAAAATGAACAGTGATGTCATTCAAGATACAATCACATGAAAGAGTTAAACAGTTATTTATTACATTTATAGCTGCATTGCAATTTTTTTTTTCTTTAAGGACTGGTTTTCTTTTTGGTGATATTCATACATTTTTCACCTGTTGGCTGTCACCCAGATTCATAGATACCAAGTCATCAGTCATCAATCAGTTTGTTCTGGAATATATAGAGTTTGTTAATCTAGTTTGTCACTGGCAGTAGCTAAATTGACTTTTATTCCAGAAATGACTGTCATGTCAGTACTGTAACTCTTTCAGTACTTTATCTTATGCATTCTGTTAGCTCATAGGACTGGATCCAGACTTCCATGCAATCTCCACGAACTGAATTATGATTAGGAGGGGGGTATTGAATTCCACTCACTATCCAGAATCNAGAACTCTACCTTAGGTTTCCTGTGCAGATCAGCAGGGAAAGTAAAACTACTGTACCCTTGTTGCAATTGTTGATCTCCACCTACAGTGCGGAGATATGCAATGCTAAAATCAAACCTACCCCACACCCTGTGTGGATCAACTATGTAAGATTAAATCATAGTAACTTGTAGCCCAACGTATGTACAGATGTTGCTAGTTATGTAAGTGACTTGTATAAATCACCAAATATTCTTATACCTGGATTCAGTCTGATTAGCAAATAGCATCACCATTTCAGCATTCAAGTACCTTATGCTGGATCTCTTTATACTGGGACATAAACCTGGGTGGCTAAGTTTTTGTTTCTCCCTCCAAGGAGAAACCAAGATCTGACAGTATGGGGGTGGATTATGGAAATCATGCCCGAAGCCTGACAAAGCATTTGCAATGAACGGACGGGTGTAACGCCATAAAGCCCATTTATAATCAGGGCTCAGGCCAGTGGCGTAGCTATAGCGGTCGCAGCCACAACCGGGCCGCTGAACAAGAAGAGCCTAATAGACTGGAATCCCTATCCCCGCCACTCTCCACTATTAGCGCCATGGTGTCTTTTGGGGCGGGAGGTATGGAGACCTGACCAAGAGTAGTCAGCATGAGAAATTTCAGCCGTATCGGTTTTGGGGTTCGTCGGTTACAGCATCCCTTAGTACGCCCAATGTAAGCCTACAGGCAGCATGTGCTGCAGCTGTAACTCTGAAACCAAGCAATCTACATATGTAAGATCTGGTGATATACACGGTATAGATTAAAATTTTATTTTTTTTGTTGTGGGGGGGCCAAGCTGACCTTTTGCACCTGGGCCCATGAATCTTTAGCTACATGAAAGACTAAAGTCTGGCTCAGGCAGTTATTTACAGTACAATCAGTGCCTTAGCCCAGGTCCCTGGAGGTTTGTCGTCTCTCCTGGGATGCCGAGAGAATTGCCTGAAATTTGTGAGACTCCCAGAAAATTCCGGGAGAGTTTGCAACCCTGACATACACATTTTTAGGAAACAATGCAGTAAGGTATATATATATATACACAACCCACTTGGTGAACAATTTTGGGTCGGAAGCCATGCCCCCTGGACATTAAATCATAGGTTTAGTACAGATGGGTGGAACTTGATGTCATCATGTAATGATGTCATCAGGTCATCATTGGAGCTCCAGTCAGTGATTCGGTGGAAGGCACTGTCTCAAAGCTCTGGTCTGGGAGATTTGCCGACCCTCCCGTGATACTGGGAGAATTGCCTGGAATTTGTGAATATCCCAGAAATTCCAGGAAAGTCGACAACCCTGCATCAGTGTATCTTAAGTGTAAAGAACTGTGGGTAAGAGTTATTTAACCTAGTAGCCCAAGTGACCCTTCTATGACTGGGGTTTTTTTGTGTGGAACTCTTAAAATATCTCAGGTCTACTTAATATGGGGAAGCAATTAAGGATTACAGGAATTCATACAGAATAGAAAAGAATCTAGACTGAGCCTCTTGGAAATGTTGTGTGACTGTAATACTTTAAATATTCCATTTCTGATAAACTCCTACATTTCTCCTATCTGCAATTGTTCACGAAATAAAACAGAGCAACCTCACCCCCAACTCAATTCCTCTAAAATGTTTATATTGGCAAATGCTGACTGCTCGGACTTCCCCCAATTAATCTGTAGAACACTGCATTTCCTCTGCTTGTCTTGAGACTGAGCCAAGGAGACTAAATCTATTCTGACATGTTTTGAATGACTGTAAAGGCACAGACCTGGTTACTGCGGATTATTAATCGATAGGAACTAAGGAACGATCTCAGACGTACCTCAGCCTACTTATGCATGCGAAATGCGTAAGTNCTCNATGCTAGCATTCTGTGTTACATCTTGTTTGTATCAGAATGCACCATGATCATTCCTGGATTCTGTGCTGCAGAGTGTATGCATTATGATCAGGTGGAGGTGGATGTATAAACTTAAAGTAGGGGTCGGAAATTTGCATGTGTTCAAGGAAAGTGCACTACCCTGGCATATAGGGATCGCACAGCCATAGTCCTCAGGGAAGGAATTCCACTTGCTGGATGCATAGAGGTTTGGATTTAGTCTTACTTTGTGTATGCGGCATATTTCAGTTTAATGTATATGACTGCTTAGGCTATACACACAGTGGCTGATCAAAAGCTAGGAGTAACTATACACAAAGGAGTAAATAAGCACCTGAACAAATCATACTGTAATGCGAGGGGTGCTAATTCATTTGTATTTCATTATTTTGTGCATACAAGGCTTTTTGCACCCAAGAACTTAAGAGTTCAGCTACAAATCATTGCCTCTCATCACACTTTAAATTTGCGTCCTCCTGGGGCTACTGCGGGATTGGAAAAGTGGGGCTGTTGCCCATAGCAACCGATCAGATTTCAGCTTACATTCTCCAGTATGTAAAATGAAACTTGAATCTGATTATTCTGATCTGGATATTATGGGCACATACCCCCCAGTCCCGCTTTTGTCCCTCCCGCTTTGCAGTTTGTCCCGCAGAGGGGACATCTCTTTTTACAGTACAATGCAGTGAGAGCGACATAAAAAGGGGCGGGGCTTAGATGGGGAGGGGTGGGATCGGGCTGTGCCAGGGCGGGGTCGGGCGGACCAGGGGGCGGAGTTGAGCATATCCATGGGCGGGGCTTATGTGTCCCGCGGCCCGGACCTTCAAAGTTGGGAGGTATGTGGGCAACAGCTNCACATTTCCAATCCTGCAGTTTAGTAAATTTGGGTCCTGCAGTTCAACATGATTGCAGATTTGCTGAGTTTTTATTCCTTTAATCACATAACAATATCAGCCACACACTGGTGCATTCCAAATGTCCTAATTCCTCCTAATGTCTGTGCATTATCACCTGAAAAATGAACTTTGCTGTATTTACATCCATACACAGATCTTCTCAATACAGGCCGGCACTTTGTTATTGTTATTTACTAACCCTTGGAGTAGACTTCATCATTCTGCTTCAGGAGTAATCTGAGGATGGTGTCACTGTTAAAATTCCAGCTATCCCCCACCTCCATTTTCCTCCTTCTTATACTGGGGGGCAGGAAAAGAGGGGAACATATGAGGAGACCGCTGGAATACTATTGACAGCATCATAAAGTAAAAAATGGCATGTCAAAATAAAAAAAAGAAAAGAAAAAGAGAAGGAAGAAACCAAAAGTCAGCAACCTTTGCTAGGACACAAATCTACCAGTGATTCACCTTTTTGGTTGATTTGTAAGAGGTTGTTCTTAGGGACACAGTTACAATAGCACAGTATGGTGCAGTGGCAATCTGGATCGAGGCTCGTAGTGGGGGTGTATAGGGGGGTATGCCATACCATCCCTTCTAAATGTCCATACCATTACTTCCAAAATTCCACTTGGCCATTGATCTGGATTGTAAGTAATGACCTGCACGAGAATGTTGCACCACGCTATCTGACTTGTTACTGGAATTGTGAATCCATAGTCAGATAATTCTGGTTCCCAGGCTGATTGTTTTTTTTGTTTTTTTTTTTTTGCTTCTAGACTAAGTTTTCTAGTTATTATACTTTTCATTTTCCTGGTATTTAATGCAGATTATTTCTATGTCGCTGAGCTAAGGGCAGCAATAATGACGTGTGGTTCTTGGGGAATTCCCAGACAATGGTATTTTTNGGAGATTCATTTGATGAAAGGACCATGCTGCTACGATTGTCTTGTAGCTGAAGAGGGGAGTTCCCCAGTGTAAGGGTGCCACTGTGTCTAATGTCATTGTTACTACTATTCCATGAGCTGTNTATTTTGTAAAAATGTGTAATCACACCAAATTAAGAAAATGTAACACATAATATAAGCCTTTTGGACCAGAACCAGACTGTTTACAGCACAAGTGATTCACACCTCTGATCCATTGACATTTTACCTAGTGATGTACGGTGGGGTACAACTACAGGAAATCTGTGAGTGGCTCTCAAGCACTGGTTAGGAAATTGCTGTTACCATGAATGAAAATGTGTAAGTGTAATAGACACAACGAAAAGAGACTTATACATTATAAAATGACTAAAGCTTTACAAATAAAGTCTTCTGGTGAAATTGTATGTTGCCTTTGAATTTATGTTATGAAACTAGGAATTTTTAATATTTAACTATATGAAGCTAATGCCATCTCTTTTCACTCCAGACCAAATTCAGTCTTATGAACAAAAGCCTGTTTAAAACATGCATGTTGTGTTGCATTTACACTGCCTATGCCCAGAGAGAAGAGGCATTAGACATGGTGGTAGGCAGGCCCTTGATTGGCCTTTGTGTAGTGGACAGAGGACACTGGTTCCTAGACATCTAGTGGAAGAACATTGTTGCAGATGAAGAACATGGGAAGTGATCTCCCACAGGTAAGCTTGGTGCCTTGACAAAGTGGTGTCCTTAGAAGTAAGTGGTGAGTATCCCTCTCTGTCTGACACATAGGGTATGTTAAAGGTTCTGCTCCACTTGTAAGGGTGGTAGCGACAAGAGGTTGTCTGAGGCCTTGGCCTGTGATGATGATTAAATTACCAAAGTACCTAATCACCCACCACAAATTGTAATATATGTTAAACATAAACAGCTTGTTATACAGACAAAGCCTAGATAAATTGTTCATTAAGTTAAGCACATATATTACACATGGAGATCAGACTGTCCGTGGACGCCTATGTCACTTCTGTGCAGACACTATACGCTTCCATAATGCGTCCATACCTTAAGTGCTGAATGCAGGTCTGCCTCTGGACTACCTAATGCTGCTCTCTTTAATTCCTATCCCCCACCCCCTAGGGGTTCAGGCATACAGATATTTCAGAATGCCCCAGCAAACGCATCTCATTGTAGCAGGGTCATCACTCGCTGTACCATCTCCTTCTCCTTGGCACCTCACTCCCCTCTCCTCGCTTTGCCCCTCCGGGAAGACACTATGGATCACATTTTGTCTTGGAGGACCCCCCCTCCTTCCCATATAAGGGGACATGTTCGCCCCCCCCCCCTTTGACACCTATGCCTCACCGACAAAAATATGTTCTATTTGTAAGGAGATGGTGTCATATAGAAAAGACTGTCTCTATTTTGAAAAGCATTGTATTTAGAAAATTAATGAATGAATTTATAGTTATGCTCTATTTTGACGTACAGTAATACCCATACAATTGCCATCACCTTTTGCTTGGTAGTACCAGACGGACGCATGAATGTCAGCAGGGAGGGGATTGAGGGTTAGAATTAGACAACGTGGAGGGAATGGAACATAGAGGGTTAGGGTTAGGCTATAAGGAGGAGACTTAAGGGTAGGTTGGGGAGGGGAGGGTTAGGTGAATGGAAGGGAAAGGTGGGGGTGAGGATTAGGTTATCGGTTGGAAATAGGGAAAAATTTACCTGTTCGCGCTGGGGATTCGAACACTGTGCTGTTGGGGAATGCATAGAAAGCAATGAGGACATATTTTTTATAATAGTTTTTACTGCTTCTAAAATGTCCTAGTGATTAGCGATTAATTAAATATATTAGTGTACCGGTGTAAACATTACAGCGCTAATAATGTGTCATCAAAGTAATAGGAATTTACTGTCTTCAATGAGCAGGCTGCAGAACAGTGCATGCTTACAGACAATACAGATGAATCAGAAGACTGCAGTCAAGGTCATTTACAAGGTAATGTATCTTTTTATATTATTTATTTTGCTTACAAACTTGGAAGTTCTAGAACAAGCACAATTCAGAGTGCAAATCAATACGTGCAATATAAATACATCAAGAAAATAAGCACTTAGTAAATGGAAATTCCTGTAATCTTTTCATTGTTTGTAATTTCTGCTCCTAATGTTCACCTGACATGACTTGACACATAGGTGTACAAATAAGCTGGTTTACATACATTATTATTATTAAGTGTTAGTGAATATTATAAATATGTGTTAGTTATTACATTGACTTCTATTATATTCAGTGTGTCCATACTATCACTTCTGAATGTCCATACCCTCGATGTCAGCACTACTTGCCTCTCCTGCTAGAAGCGATAATCCAGGCAGAAGAGGGAGCACAGAGTTCTGTGTGCAAAATCCAATATTTCATCCAATATTTTTATACATGGTAAAAGACAACTGTACTAGAGGTTCCTAAGACTTTTGCCCATTTGAGAAACCCATCTTGATCATTCACTACAGCGATAATCGTCCTGATAATCTATGTAGTGAATGGTCAGTATAACTGATCTAATAGTTGCTTCTGTGTATTTCACTGGTAATACCATGTTTCCCCGATAATAAGACCTACCCCCGAAAAGAAGTCCTATCCTAATTTTTGTTAAACAGTCCAAAATAAGCCCTACCCCAAAAATAAGCCCTACCCTGAAAATAAGCCCATGAAAAAAAACCCTAGCAAAGGTACAGCCAGTTGAATGGGCTGCACTGCATTGCAAACATAGAACTTAACACATGAGCCATTTTAGTAATGGCAACCAGAAGCGGCCCATGTGTTTTGTTCTCCATTTACAATCCTGCGCAGCCTGTTTGGTGATGTATTCCTTGCTTCAGCCATGTGTATAAGGATAAGCACTAAACGCTATTATGGCCACTTGTAAGTATGCCATTTTTTTCCTATCTGTGCATGTGCCAGGGAAGTCTGACTCTTGCGCAAACATTTGTCGGTCATCGCAGGAGAGAGGGTAAGCACGTTAGCAGGGCACTCTTAAGCACACAGTGTATTTATTACAGGCCAGTCATGCCATGTTATAATGATTGTATGTAATATGATTGCTCTATATAAAAACCTGTTAATATATAAATAAATAAAATATATTTATATATTTATGACCAGATACCCAGTCTATGACACTTACTTTATAAGTTCAGAAACTCATAATATCAGTCCCCATATAAGCTACACATGATTTTTACTAGCATAAATGAGACAGGTTTTTCCAACAGCCATCACAAGACCAGAAATCAATGCTCTTCCGATAACAGAGTCTTGGAATATATTACGTTGTTGATTGTATTGTTTCTACAATAATGACCTTTTAATACAGTGATGGCTTAAAATGAAACAATTAGTTGCAAATTGGATTGAGAATAAAAAACATTTCCTCCCACCTGGAGAGTTCCAGGAAAGCTATGTGCTGAATCAGCAGCTGTAGAATGTGGGCTTTGGCAAATNATATTTCCAAGCTCACTAGAACCAGATGAGTCTGAAGACAGCGCTTCCTGTGGAATGTCACAACAAGATGGTGGGGGCTGTTTGTCCGGATAATTTGCCGAGACTATCCTTATCAATGTATCAATGTCATTTATCACTTGTAGACTTAGGAAAGTTAAATCTGTTACCATGGCCCGAATTGCATTTTGGAAAAATACATATTTTCCTCATTATTTTTGTTTTCTAGAAACCAATGAATTACTGTATACAAGAGTCTTTCCATGCACAGATTGCATGAGAACAGGTACTACAGATAAATGAGCACCCTGAATGTCATAGACATTCTCCATCATTTAGAAACCCTTATGCAGGTTACTTATTATATTCTGTAGTGAGGAAAATTCTATACTGACAGCACTGCACGTGGTTGGGAGGGGGTACACTGGATGTTTCCTGACCTAGGGTTGCCATTAATAACTTTTGTTTGGGAGTTTTAAATATTCAGTTCCTGCACTCCCTGGAACCATAATTATCGTATAATTATTAAATATAGTTTGCAAGATCCTAACTGGCCACCCACCAGAACGATTATTGTACCAATTCACCAATTAGCATTCTAGTGCGTGGCTCAGATAAAATCCCAAAAGATCAGATTATCGTCCCAGAAAGATTTTCGGATGATAATCTGATCTTTTCAAATTCTGGATTGATATTGTCACAGAGGGGACATTATCATGCAGTGTGTGGGCAGGGTCCAATCCAAAAAATTATCTTTTTTCCCTGGATAAATGTCCTGTTTATTGGCCACCTCCTACTGGCAGCGATGATCACAGTGGATGGCCAGCTTTACTGTCTTCTGCTTCCTGGGAGGGGATTATCGGTCATAGCAGGAAAAATGTGTAGCAGCAATAACTTTTTTGTATGTTCACTGTGGCAGAATATCCCTCACCTCTCCACAGTATGGGTTGTAACTGGCTGGCCTTGATCTGTGTGGAAGCTTATGCCCGTAGGTCATGGAACCCTCTGCACTATTCTGGACACAAATACATGAAGTGTTTGACTCATGTTAATTTGACTTGTTTTTGAGAAAAAAAAATACACTTAATTGTCACACATTTCCCAGTTGTTTTCATCTAATCATCAATTTTATAAGCCACTGGTAGTTTTGGGAATTTCCATAAATTCTGATATATTTTTACCATGCAAAAAAAAAAAAAAAGAACACAGACCCAAAATCCCCTTATTTTAACAGATATGGACATATGCAAAACCTGTTTTCCTGACCTAATGTGTTTTATTAACTAGACAATTGTAAAAAGTGACTGTAATGTTCCTTCACATGAATTAGCACATCCTGTTGCTATATATATATATATATATATATATATATATATATATATATATATATATATATATATGTAATATTTTGCCTACTGATCTAGCATAATCACTATTTTCCCTCACCTCCTAATAAAATGGTTGGATGCTCCCTTAACAGCGATACACTACAAAATGAGAGGGTGGAGGTTACCCTGAAACCACAGTATTGTGGAGAAATGCGTCAGTACACTGGCCACATGTTGGGTTCCTTAACGAAAAGCCTGTGTCAACTGCTGACTGGAAACAAAGAAAGTGCTGCAAAGTTTGTCAAACTATAACAAGACAGTGTGGAACCGCATTAGGGAGAGGTCTCCCTTTCACCCTAATAAATATTTTATATATAATCTTCTCCCTTCCTCTCAGTAAACACACTTACAATCCAGAGACAATACTAAGAGACAATACATTGGGACACTCTCAAGGAAAAATCTTTTAGAGAATAATGTATGTATCATAAAAATAACTTAAATTAATATCTGTTCAAACTGCGAATTTAGTTATATCCGCTTTTTCAGGCTGAGAACATGCCTCAGGTACTTCATGTATCTTCCTCCCATCATTGGCATCTCGCAGGTTGTAGCTCTTGTCTGGAGAGAATGAAGTTGTAGTTCGAGTTGGTGGCCATGTACCCACACATTCCAGGCTTAGTCCACCAGAACCTGTGCTCTGCATGAAGCCTTTCCAAGCGGGAGTGGCTCGGGTTGAACACCATGTTAGTCCCGGTTCACACTCCAGGCTGGCCGGGATGGCTGGACATACACACTCTCTTTGCTGCCAAGGAATATAAATTTATATTTCAACACTGTGATCCACCAGTCAGATCACCTGCACGTAGACATGATTTGTTGTTGACTGGATCTACATCAACCTGTGCCAGACAGACGGTCAAACTTCCTTCACAGTTGAACTAGTGAAATCCTACAGGCTAGACAGGGTGTCTTTGGGGTATCACACTTCTGCACTGTTATTTAGACTTGGGCAGGAAACATTATTTCTCACCTCTAATACTCTTAGAGGATCACATTTACCCCCCTGCATTTCATCATGGTTTTACTCAGACAGTGGAAAATGCTGGATTTTTAAAGGGGGGTTTCCAAATGCTTGTAATGCATATAGGGTATTCTAGAGCTATGGAGATGGTGCACTATATAAGTATATATTAGTTGTTAGGTAATGGAACATATTATAGTATATATGGGTTATATTTGGTTATACAGTACACAGTGTACCATCTTCAGATAATATATTATTTTCTGTTCACTTATCCTCTTTATACTTAACTATTTATATGTGTAAAGATCTTAATCAGGTGCAGACCTGATTGACCTTGGATAAGCCCAAAACCCGAACTGGGTTTGGTGGTTGAGGGCCCTCCCACTCTCACAACCATAACCCCAAGGACCCTTACCAGCTTTTCCTTAAACTGAACACAGTATTGGGAAAAGTGTTTCCCAACAGAAACAAACAATATTACATATATATGTAATAAATAAATATGTAATAAATGGTTCCATTATATATATGGTTTCTATTTGGATATACAATATCTTCAGATCAGGGGGACCTGGAGTAGTATATAAAGGAATATAATACAGTATAATATATATCAGGGTTAATACATATATCAGGGGTATAATATAATATATATATGGCATATATTAGGGGTCTAGAAGTTTACACTAAGGGGCTGATTCAATTCTTGTTTTAAGACAGTTGTGCGCTTTTTTGCGTCTACAGTAGCCAAAACTCGCTACCTTTTGAATGCAGCTCAATGAGCCGCGAGTGTATAAGGCGGGATAAATCTCCCTTACGCAAACAGCGCAAAGGGACGCGAAAAGAATTGAATCAGACCCTATCTTCTGTATAGAGTGTGTCATTCCTAAATCCAAATAAACCACAAATACATCATAGAGTGCTATCTCTCATCTCTAATTTACTTAATACTGTGTGCCAGTCCAAATCATTAATATAACCCACATATAATACAGCTACACAGGGTTGACAGGGATTCTGGGCAACTCGAAACAATCCCCCCTTACCTGCGTTTGCCACTGTCAGATGTAACTTTATGCTCTTACTTTCAATTCTGAAACGTAGTGTATGTGCTCTACATAATCTTGCTTAAGGTATTATTCTCAATTTTGCATCTGCACAATTATGTGCATTTAACGTATTTTACCTAAATTGGAGATTATTTTAACACCTTTGGACATGACATACCCTCCAGTCATTATACTGAAATGTCAGATACCTTTATCGAAGCTAACAGACTATCAATCCAGGCTTCCTTCCTTTTAAATTTCCCCTTTATTTCTCATATGAATGTATGGTAGTTATGTATTGGCTTCTGGGGGTCTTTTTTTTTAGTCTGTAAATGTTCCCTTACCCTGAATGGGTGGTGATTCCCAAATGACTTCTTATTTGCTATTTGCAGGAATACTTTCACTTTTCAAATGATGTTATATGGAATACCCAGCTGTGTGTTTTTAAGGAGACTGATCTAATCTAATCTCATTCCAGTCTGCCAGAGACGCATAATACCCAAGGGAACTGAATTAAAAAAAACAATTCACATCTAACACCAGTTCATTCATTAAATATAAAAGGTGAGGAAGTGGGTTAAGATGTAATGATCACAATATTTATGGTTACTAGGATGACACATAAAAGAAAAAGGAAAACAAAATACAAGCAGAATTAACCAATTCAATCCATTGTTAAAATTAACGGTATACAATTGTATACTATATAAAGTTATTAATATGAGCGGTTCAAAGTTAAAGAATAAAGACTTAAGCTGGACATACACTATAAGATAAATTGTTCCAATCAATATGAATGGTAAAATGAATGTCAGTGTTTGCATACAGGGAGAATGCTTTATTGTTGCATTTTGCACACAGATGTTACTGTTATACTGTTATTAGACTTGGGCTGGAAACATCATCTCTCTCCTGTAATACTGATTGCAATTAATTAAATTTACCTCCCCTGCAATTCAACATGGTTTTGCCCACTCTTGAAAAAATCTTTCGATTGGCACAATGTATCCAATAGTGTATGCTCAGCTTTACAGTAGATGCATATTCAACTGTTGGAACTCTCGCTGCAGACTGTTCTACAGCATATATCAGTGAAAAAGTGCTGCAACTGCTTTATGGAATATGTATCTTGGGTCTAAAAAAGCAGGAAGAGAAGTGGGGATGTTGCCCATAGCAACCAACCAGATTCAAGCTCACATTCTCCAGTATCTAAAATGAAATTGAAAGCTTGTATCGCAGGTATGTAATGAGTAGGGTTGCCACCTTCCTCACCAAAAAATATCGACCAGGGTAAAAAGGGGGTGTGGCTTTGGGGGTGTGGCTTGGAGCGGGATAATTTCGCAACCTTCTTCGGCCCAGCAGCCATGATCTTAAAAAATAAAAATACATATACATTTCTGTGTACACAGGTGACAGGTACAGCGCAAAATATATATAATATAATACAATATAAAATATAATGTGATTCTGACCCTGTGTATTCGCCAAGGGCAGCTGTAGCTGCATCAATTAAAGTGGAACTTCACCCCCCAAAAAGAAATTACCGACAATTACTATTGCAGGTAAAATAAAAAGTAATTAAGAATTGATATTAAAATCCACGGATAACGGATTATGGGGTGCTCTGTGACAGAGTGAGGGATGGTTTAATCCCTCTAGGTCACTGAAGTTATATTGCATACGGTTCGTTTGTCCCAAATATTGCAGCTCTTATCTTGTGAAGGTTTTCCCTGAAATGGCAGCCATCGGTTGTTGTTATCCNTTCACAGGTGTTTTGGTCGTGGGTTACTCCTTACACCGCTTTAATAAAGTATAGTATCAGTGCTTTTAAAGCAGCATGTGGGGGTTGCTGTCTTTGGTCTCTATTAGCCCCCCTGACGCGTTTCTCCGGGTCTGGTTTAATCAAAGAGTCTAGCTTTAGGTGCCGTGCATTCATTTACATAGGATTTCCGGTCATTTGATTTAGAATGCTTCTATGCACCTTCTAAGTTCTGTTGTGTCTCAATAGACCTCAATGGTCATGTGGGCTATATGTGTTACTGGCAAATAAAGTATTTTTTTTTACATCAATAGATTTTTATTAAATGATTTTTGCATAAAAAGGGGTACAGAAAAGAAAAAGCAAAGGGATCAATTGGGTACAAAACTGCATAAAAATACAACAAGGGAAGATGGCTACATTGATACCTCCAAGGGGGGTGGGGAGGGGGTTGAGCCGACATAAGCACAGAGTCAGACAAGAAAGACACAATATAATCACCTCAAAAGATAACAGAGCCAAACATGGGAGCACAAGAACATAGGGCCTAATCCTCTCAATCAGGAGACTCAGAAAGCGGAGGAGAGGGATGAGGGAGTGCCGCTGGAGCGGGCACCACCCCATCTCCAGGGTCTCTGGCTACGAATTCTGACCATGGGAGTGAATCAGGAGAGAAGTCCCACAGGGGATATTAGGCATACCTCTCGTCTCCATAGCATTACTAAGTTGGATCTTATCCCTGACTTTAAGCAGGGAAGGGGGAGTTGGGTCTCTCCAAAGTTGAGCAATAGCTGATTTGGCTGCAATCATTATATGACCCAGCACATATCTGTTAATAGCCGGATCCAGGTTTTGAAACAGGTGGAGTAAAGCTACAGAGGGGTCATAGGAAACATTCCTTCTTTTTTGTCTATTATGTCAATATATGGAGATTGGTCTCTCTAGTATCTCTAGCGGTATTTTAATATGNTATAAGGTTTACTCAACACGTCTGATCTGTTGAACATTTAGATCGTTTCCACTTTGAATTTATTTATTACTATTAGTAATTTTTAAACTTACAATAGTACCCTGTGTCTCGAGCTCCGAATGAAGATCCTCTTCCTTTTCTTTTTTTAAATTGTATCTGATTGGTTGCTATGGGCAACATCCCCACTTTTCAACTTTTTAATCTCCCTGCACTCTCCCTGCTTAGTACATTTAGGCCTTAGTGTTGAAGGTTTGTAATGTAGTTCAGAAGTCAATCCAGGATGTTTGTGTCTCATGGTGAGGACTTTTAATGATTCCGTATGAGAAACCAGTGTCATATGCAGGCATAAGCATGTAGAGGGTAGGTACAGTGATGCAGCAACAGATGAGAATGAAAAGAAAAAAGATAAATGTAAATGTAACAGGATATTTCAGATGAGATATTTCTGCCTTTTGAGGAAAGTGCAGTACTATGAGGAGAAATGCGTCAAGCTTTACAGATCAGGCTTTTAGTTACATTTATATCATAGAAACTATCTTCTGCAACTATCAGACCCAGCAAGATTANCCTGATATCCACTCCAACCTGGAGGTCAGATAGACAGTACAAGTTCAAAGCACCATGAACCGAATCAATACCATCAACCATTTGGAGGAGAGCCATAAAACATCAGCTCCTGAACAAAGAAATATCTTTATTCATGAATTGAGTGATGTGAATGGGTGACGTCAGCCCCATTCATCTCACTCACAATGTCTTGCGGGAACCATCTGGTTACTGCGAGATGGATGGATGTGACTGACGTAACTCATTCATCTCACTCAATCTGATTGCAGCCGCCTCCTGTGCGAAGTATAAATGGATCTGACGCATTAATGTAGTGAAAAGAGCTTCTTAATGATAAGTAAACAGCCCACTCATTGCCAGGTATGGTTTGATCCATGGTGAGTAAAGTTATGGGTATTCGTCTACATGATATGCAAAGTGGTACCTTATTCTATAGTTTAACTGGCACTCCCTAAAGGTTGAGATCCATCAAATCTTGAGATCCACAAAGACACTGGGCATCCTGTTAAAACTGTGAAAAGAAATGTTCTTTATATGTGCAGTTATTTCTTAGTCTCACAAATTGTCCACAGTTTTTATGATCCCAGCTAGGGTGATGATTGCTGATGGTCAGTATATAACTATTGACATCTATCTTCTTCTGAAAGGTGGTTGGTATCATTCTATTGACTGATATGAATGTCAAGGTCCAGCAATTCCAGTCTTTCCTTGTTGTAATTATTTTATTTTAATTTATGTTGTAAATTTTTCCAAGGCAGATTCAGGGCCCTTCCAAGTGAAAAAGTCATCATCTCTGCATACGCCAGACTAAATGTTCACCAGTTCATTGATTTAACCATAAGACTTAACCATAATAAATAATTCCTAATAAATATGCTTGTGAAGCTGGGTGAAGATTTTGTTCTTAACACAGTCCCCTGGTGCAGTAAGTATAGTTTCTCCCAGTAACATTTGTTGTTTTGAAGAATTCATTCGACACAATCCATAATACATTTATCTTGTTTTGGAAGTAACATGTGACCCTTGTTGAGTAAGAAATGAATGTTTTTCAGTCTTTGAATATGGTTAATAACTGAGAATAAGAATGTTATGTTATCTGTGGCTAACCACATGTCCTTTTTCTAGTCCTGATTTTTCCAGCGTTATATATTCCTTATATATTTTTGTATGATAACATGAGCCATAAGAATGTGTCTATAGTTAAGTTCAGTGGTCAAAGTGGAAATGTAAAAGTGATGGTATGGACATTTAGAATTGGCAGTATGGAAGAATAGAAAATAATGGAAGTGAATAAAGATGTACAGTTTTTTAATTAAATCAGTGACGGTATGACATACCCCCATATACACCCCACTTTGAGTGCTAATTACATCACAACAACATCTGTTTGTGGATAAATTAGACACACACTAATTAGATGGTGTAAAAAATGTTGTTCATATTGTGAATGGAGTAAAGTATTAAATCAAAGACATATATGAAGGTTGAACTATGAACAGTGATGGTTTTTGCTCTTTTACTAGTCAAAGCAGGCAGCAAGCAGGGATGCCGGTTTGAGCTGTATTGTCAAGCTCCCAACACAAAATCTAGCATTGCCCCTTTTTGTATATATTGTCTGTATTAATGCATTTTAGTTGTCTGTTTTCCTTTTTTGATAATCATTTTACGAGAGCATATTTGTGATGATTTAACAGTTAAATTTCTCAAGTGAAACGTTTACAAAAAACAAAGAAGGTTATACAGAACTTGATGTTCTGAAATTATGCAACCATTACAATTTTTGAGATAAAGGTAGCAGTTAATAAATAATGCATATTTGTCCGTGTATTGTACTGGGATGTACTGTTTTTTTTTTAATACAGTATGTTCTCTGCAATTGAATTCAATTTTCAGCAAAAAATATGTTAGACAAAACAATGTGTAACCATGGTTTATTTATAACATAGAGCAGATGGTCCTCATTGGTGCAGCATGAACTGATGGTGTCCAGAGCAGTAAATGCTACTGCACCCCCAACTTATCCTCTGTGCCAGGGAGCGCGTTCCCTGAAAATTGATCACTAGCAGTGTAATTATAGTGTAATTAAATGTAGCCTTCTGCCCCTCTATATGTATACCCAGTGTCCTGCCTCGTCCATATGTATTCAGCCAGCTTTTCCCCAATATTGATTTAACTACCAATCAGTCCCTGTAATCTGCGGCAGGGCCGTAACTAGGGGTGTGTGACCGGGGCCACCGCTCTGGGAGGGAGGTGGGCACAGAGAGCAGGGTCACATCTCACTTCAGGGCAGTGCTGAATACAGATTTAAAGTTTCACTTTCAGTGATCAGGCTCAGCCGTGGTTGTTGCCAATCTGCACTGCGAGGCTTTTAACTATATTCGTGCCAGATTGTATTATGGATTACGTATGGTGGTGAAGAGGAGATTCAAACCCAGGAGGCAGATGTATGAGACAGACAACCTAACCACTATACTACAGACTGCCTAGCCAATAGAGGCTCTGAAGAATTGCTCTGACATATCTGGTAACAATTGATATATGTGTCTCATTATCATACAGCAGTGGGAGCAGACTGTGGTGTCTCATTATTATACAGCAGGAGGAGCAGACTGTGGTGTCTCAGCAGAGGGCGCAGACTGTGGTGTCTCATTATTATACAGCAGGGGGAAGCAGACAGTGGTATCTCATCATTATACAGCAAGGGAAGCAGACTATTTTGTCTCATTAAGAAGACTACATCCCCGCAGCACACTCTGGGGCCGATTCAATTAGGCATCGCGCCTAATATTTGTGTTTTTTGCTTGCGGCTCATTTAGCCGTGTATTAAAAAACGCGATGTTTCTGTACCGTAAGAGACGGGAAAAAGCACCCCTTTGATCAGAGTCAGACCACACTGCCACTGCAGGGGAAGACGTCTTTGTCCCTATGTATATATAAATATATATATATATATATATATATATATATATATGTGTGTGTGTGTGTGTGTGTGTGTGTATGTTTGTGTGTGTGGCACTGATCTGCGGAATCACTCTCTGAATAAAAATGCAGACAACATATACAGGCTTCCAGCTTCTACTACAGCAGAAATGCAACCATGCAGTTCTGGAACTCTTCACAACTGCACTGCTTTAGCAAAGATTCGGATCCTCTTCTTAGATTTGTGGCACTATGCACAGATTAGTACATGGTTCCCGGGGATCTAAGTGGAGCCCCAATTCCTTCTCGCAGCCATCAGATCATGGGAGCAGAGCAGTCATCAGGTGAGTCCAAATCTGCCCCCACTACACTCCTTCTGATGACAATGACATGTAAAACATGCCTTCCTCTGTTGTCCCCTGATATTTATTCTCCTTCTTCTTTGTATTCTTCTTGCTTTCTTTCTGCACTCATCTTGCTGTTGATTTGTAATGTACTGAAATTCTATGGATAGAGGGCAAGATTGGAACCGGATGAACTCACGCAGACATGTGCAGGCATGCCGGAAAGGGGAACTCCCCTCTCTCGTGCGGGGATTTCAGTGCTTATGCTGCTATACCCCTGCCTTANATGACCCATGTGGATCACTCAAACACTGCCTCAAATGTATCATTTAAACACACAACCTGCGGCCCTGAACCACCAATGGTGCGGCCGGCCTGGGTGCCATCTGGCACCCTGGCACCCATGCCAGCCTGCCCCTGCACTCTGCCCACCTAGCCTAATTTAGGTGGGCAAGGGGACAGGTCTGGGCCAGTGGACGATTCCACATCATTCCGTACCGGGTATCTGAAAGTGCACATCTGTCACACACGCATGTACATTTTAACCCGTCTTCTCTTATCTGGATACGGCAGCCCTAGGTATAGGCCATATAGGCCATCATCCCAGATGCAATAGTGGTCAGAACTGTTGGAAGGTACATCCATAATAGAGGCAACCTTTATACCAGGGAATACAGAGATTCATGCTCACTACCATAAGCTGTGGCTATACTGCTAATCTGTATCTCTCATAGAAACATAGAAAGTAATGGCAGATAAGAGCCACATGGCCAACCCAGTCTGCCCCATGTATTTAAAACTATACCAACCCAAATGTATTCGCTATTTTGTTTGAGACTCAGAATACCCTTATATTTNACCACTTCCGATGGGAGGCTATTCCACTCATCAACTACCGTTTCAGTGAAGTAATTCTTTCGCACATTTCCCCTGAACCTACCACCCTCCAGTTTATACACATGCCCTCACGTTCTACTATACCTCTTTCTTTGAAAAATGCCACCCTCCTGCACCTGCTGACGTCCTCTCAAGTATAAAATTGCTAAACTACTGAAGGTATATTGTGTATTGCTTCACAGAATATCTAGTGTGATCATGTGTAGCACACAGCATAAAAACTTTACACTGGGTCAGTGCAACCTTATATTCATATAAATTGGTCAAGAATAGCCGGAAGCTATGAGCACAGACAGAAGATGCAATTACACAAAGAAACAGTGAGTAAAGCAATAATAGAACTGAAACACAGACTTGAAAAGGGCAAATATACATACAATTGTAGCATATTAGACATGCCCAGGTTCATTCTGGATAAGGCCAAGAGCCCTAAGAAGACTTATACTGCCAGCCAGTATTGCTGGTTCCCTAAGTTCAGATGCCAACCTTTTTTTTGTTAAATTGCACAAACATTTTTCTATTGCTTCAATAGAAAATTTTTGATAACACAGGGAAATCATGAATAGACAATGGGCCTAAATTTACTGAGGGTTTGAAAAAGTTAAGATGTTGTCCATAGCAACCAATCATAAGCTCTCCATTACATTTTACATACTGGGGAAAGTGAGCTTGAGCTTGATTGGTTGCTATGGGCTACAACCCCACTTTTCCAATCCCACAGATTAGTAAATGTAGGCCCTAGTCTGTATATCATACATATTGGTGCACACTTTAGATCAGTATAGATTTGCTGACTCTTCCATTTTGTGAAGACTCCTGAATTTAGGTGGGAGCTGCAGGAACTCCAAGAGAGCCAGAAAATCCCCTGGACCCGCAAACCACAATCGTTAATAAGGAGGGGTGGGACTTGATAAAAAAATGTCCCATCCATCCTTAGTAACCATATGAATAGAGGAATTTAACGCGCAGCGGACGGGCTTCGATCACATCCTTATGCCCCAACCCTATATTGTCAGCAACCTTAGATTAGTATAATATTGGATGGCCATTGTCATAGTAGATTAGAGCTTTGTACAATATATATATATATATATATATATATATATATATATATATAAACAAGTGACAGATCTGCAGATTCCATCCCACATGGTATTACAGCTCCAGGCTGCTTGGTTTATATGTATGTGACCAGTGACCTGGTTAGTTATAAGCAAGCTGAGAACACATTGACTTTCTTGATTTCACTCATCTGCCCCCGCACTCTACTCCTTAGGATTACTCCAGAAGCAGAACACTTTTACATGGTGATACGACGGGAGGCTGCAGGTTCTCACGCACTATTTTATCAGCAATTTTTCCCAGTCTCTGCATTATCTCTACACCAATCTGCTTATTTATCTGTGTAATACATTACTAAAAAATATACTTACATATGAGACATGAGAGTTACTTTTTGCTGTAATTGCATATTGTTAACACATTGGGTTAGATNTATGAAACTGTGAAAAAAGGAAATGTGGATATGTAGGGCATAACCAAACAGTACATACTGTAGCTCTTACTTTTCTACTTACATTTCCTAGTTAGAAGCTGATTGGTTGCTATGGGCAACATCTCCACTTTCCTGTTCTGCAGTTTAGTAAATCTAACCTATTGCGTTTGCAGGAATACTGACAAACAGAACTACTTCGATATGACCCTAAACCGCTGCATCTCTGACAACAATGACAGCGGAGAGAGAGGGCTTGGGGCATTCCCCACTGTTTCTTCCCCGCTCATGCACACCTGGCGCACACATGCAGTTTTAGCCAACTTAAGCACGGGATCGTAATGCTGGATACGGTCCCTGGTGTGGATTACCTTATAAAAGCTAATAGGGTGTTGTAAATCACGCTGGACAAGTTGGCTGATGTCTAGAGCACTGATCTATATTAGAAAGTGTTTGCTGTCACTTTGTGCTCCTGACAATAAACGTGTTTGAAGGGAACATGAAACCTTGTGTTTTCATCATCATCTGAATGGTGCTTATGTGAGAAGTGGTATGATTATGGAAGCACTTCCCTGAACCAAGATGAATCAATATGCAGCCATATAAGAACAACAGGCACAGGTGGAGTACAGCAGACTCTTGTGAGAAGAGTTATCAAGGGTGAGATCTGAGAGACATATTATCTTATCCATCTGCACACATCCATCTGCTGCCTCCTTCCCCCACCAATTCTGTCNGATACAAATTGTAAAGCGTTACATATAAAATCCAGGTAATAAATAATAAATCTGTGATACCAGCACCTAATAACAGACCTACTGCTTGCACTAAGGTGTTAAACCCTGGCAGATTCCAGTGCTATCATAAGTGATGATATTACAAGGAAACTTTGGAGGCTGGTGAATTAATGTTCAATCAATGTATTAAAAAATTGTAGCGGAGTTAACAGAATCATCATTCTCTACCAGAGGTTTAGTTGAGGCCGATTCGGCTGGCAAATTTGTATTTTTTACTGTAAAAATTGGGGCAGGGGTTTCAAAATAACCAACTTGAAAACAAGTCTAGATTCAGTCCAGCATGATTATTTTGGTAAGAGGTAGATGAATACTTGTATTCCAGTCTAGTTCATTATTCCAGTATTGTAGTCCAACTCAGCTGAAGTAGCATTATGACTGGCTGAGAACAGGGAAAGTGACTAAACCCTAGATGGGGAAGTCAGGAGTAGAGACAGACTGGGTGACTGCCTGCAGAGAGATCTATGTTTAGGAACAGCCAAGAAAGACGATGGAGAAGCAAGTAACAGGACCTGAGAGTCCGGGTCATTACATACATNATATAAACAAGGTGTGCTCTAGTATTCATCTTCCTCTACATATTGTCCTAAATAAAGATGGGAAATTGTAGGGGAATTGAAAAGTGGGGATGTTGCCCATAGCAACCAATCAGATTCCATCTCACATTCTCCAGTATGTAAAATGAAACTGAGAGCTCAAATCTGATTCGTTGCTATGGGCAACATCCCCACTTTTGCAATTGCCCTG
>JABWIB010004828.1:19686-41831 GCA_016617825.1 Platyplectrum ornatum
ATTTGGATTTTAGGTGATAATGTCCTTTTTTATATGAAAACATGCTTTATCACCTAAAATCAACGTTTTCAATATTTACAAACGTTTTCAATATTAAGTCAGAGAGTAGTAACANTTATGCCATTGCTATCCCTTTTTCTCCCTGTAATAGCTCTTATACGAGGAGGAAAAGGGGAACATATTGGAAAACCATTAGGATACTATGCAGNGTTACAATAAATGAAATTTTTTTTTAACAACATGGGACAGAAAATAAACGGTGGTTTTCCTCGTTCATATGGACAAGGTAAACCCCTGCGGTATCAGATCTACCGCCAGCAGTCTAATTCCCGACAGCAGGATTATGTTTAGTTATATTTGTGACTACAACATAGTCACAAATAGACCAGCGAGTAGCAGGATTTCTTGCCATATTTGAAAAAAAACCCTTCAATCTAACATTTTGCATTTTGCAATTAAGAATGTTACCTACTCACAATATATAGTGTAAAACAATGAGGAGCATTATGACACCTCCTGTTACATGGACACTTTATTGACTATCTATCCACCCACAAGATAAATTGAACTGACTGTTTGTTCTTATGTTAATGATTGAAGACATTTGTTACACAAAGGCTACAAAAGAATCTATTATTTCATTTTTAAATAATTCAAATTTTAGACAGTGGTTGTGTTACAAGAACTTTATAGTGGGCTCTACCCAGTCTACATGTCCTACTTTAAAATGCCTTATTTCCTGCAAAATGTATTTGGTGGACAATCAACAAACTACCCATTTCAGGGTAGAAAAATAAAAAGTGACAGTGACGCTACATACTGGAGAATGTTAGAAAGAATCTCATTGGTAGCTAAGGAAGGAGGGTTGTTAGAGGAAATATTTAATTTTCATATAAAAATTCATTTGCGCTGAACCAATAAGGTGAATCAGTCACCTTAGAATATTCTATGGTCATTTGAAGTAACTTAGACTTGCTGACAACTCTTTATTTCCATTGTAGGTCATCAATTGCTGGTTTACATTCATGGTGGATACTGGCAGTTTCTCAGGTAAATGGGAAAATGAAAAAAAAAAGATAACAAATATGAAAATGTAGCTTGCTAGCTAGTAGNGTCTTANGTGTTCCCCCTCACGCACAACCANNTTTTTCCTGTCTTCGCAACAGATTGGATCAGGCCTTCCTTTATCTCTCAGTTCCAATTATTCAACTCTAATACTGTTCACCATGGTTTTGCNCNCTCGCTCATAAGTTCAATAGTCCTGTTCAATGAGGAAAAGTGCTGCTGGTGGCATCATATGTTAATATTTTATTTAACTTTTTATTTGTCCAGTAAAGAGGAGTCCGGCTTCATGGTTCCTCCACTTGTGTCTCATGGTATATCTGTCATGGTGATGGATTACGACATAGCTCCCAGAGGTAAGCATATATATTAGGCTGATTAATAACAGGACCAGTAGTANAAAGACTCAGGCCCCATAGCAGGGTTAGACTCGCACCATGCCTCCCATTTATCTGGCTGTCACTGGCAGGCAGGTATAGGCAGCTATCACAGGGAGTGCTGTAAATGAATAACCGCTTAGTGCTATGCTCTGCCTGCCGCAACCCCCCTCCAGATGACAACACTAAGCTGACTGCCCCTTATTGTATATATACAACTGTGCTGGTTCCACACTCATACACTGAGTACAGTTCTATGGGTCCAGGATAGGCAACTACCACTGGCCACCCTCTACTCTGGGCCCCATAGTAGCTGCACCCGGGCTCCCATAGTAGTTACATGATTACATCACTGATGTCTGGGATTCAGAAGTACAACGTTTGCTATATCTTTGTTTCTGCCAAACTGTGCAAATAAGTGAATGGGATGTCCTGCTTAGATTTTCGTCACAGTGGTGCACAGAGCAAATGCTACTTCACCACAACCCTACTGTATTTATTAACAACAACTCTACACAACCAACAACAACATTATGTTAACTAAGTCTATTATCAAGTAAAACTGCAGCATGTTTAAACATATGATTATATATTGGATTATGTCAAATAACTCTGGTCAGTAAATAATGAAACAGTTTGCCTATTTAAGGTAATGTATTCTCAATATGTTTAGGCAACATGGACCTCATTGTGTCACAGATCAGACGGAGCATTGCTGCTACCCTGACAAGATTTCCACAAATAACGTGAGTAATAGTTGTGATGACAATATCTTATAAACTTTCCTATTTTCATGCAGAACTATGTCTTCTGATTTAGTATGTGTGTAGAACTTATTTTAAAGCCCTTTGGCCAAAATAAAGAGCAGATCTGTCCCAAGAGGAAACTCTGACACACACAGTATAAACTACAATGGACCATCTGGCCACAAGCCAGACCCGAGTGTTCAAATTTTTCTTGCTATAAGGCAATGATCTAGAAGTAGGTTTTACATTTTCCCCTTCCTGACAATTTGTGATCCTCGCTGCTGGAGTGGGGAGTCTGTTGGTCAAAGCAAAAGAGAACATGCCCACTGAACAGTGGCAAACATGGGGGGGAGGTTCTAGTTGCCCAGAAGCCCCCTTCATTGTAATTTTGGTACACATGGGTCACACTAAGAACCTGGAGCTGACATACTATATAAAGTACATTAGAAATGTACTTAGAGATCTAAGATGGCTTTCTATAATGTATGTGCGATATATTAGGATTTAAGAATGACACACTATATATGGCATAGTAAAGCATTCCCAAATCCTTAATATACCCCATTTATGTTATAATATATTCATTCACATATCCCTTCTTTAACCAATATATAATTTATATAGTGTGTCTACTCCAGACCCCTATATTATGGGGCTGGGGATTAAGCACTATATATTAAGTATAAAGAAGTAAGTGAATAGCACATACTATAATACATGTGGTGTATATTAGGTGTCTGTATACTGTATACCCAAATATATTATAATATGTGCCATTACCTGACGACTAATATACCTGACGACTAATATAATGCCATTACCTGACGACTAATATACCCAATTTGGAAACCCCCCCTTTAAAATACCTGCGTTTACCACTACTAGGTGGCCAAGATTGGGAGGTCAGGAATGTCATGTTATTTTCGTGTAGGAAAAAAGTGAAAAAAATCACATTTTTATTCTTTATGGGGTTTTTATTTTTCCCTTTAAGGGCATCGTTCCAAGAATCAAAATAATTGAAAAAAGAAGTGTGGGTGTGCAGAGAGAGCTGTTTCAGCTGAATTACACAGTGATACTGCTGTATGACAGTTACCTACTTTGTTTTTCCTGTTTCATCTCTGGTTTTTCTGGTTTGAGCTCTCTAACCGTACACCACAGAAACAAATCCTGCACAAATTTGAAATAATAGGCTTAAGACAGCTTCGTACAGGGTTAACAGCTCTGCAACCCACACTTTATCCAACTAGGTGGGGCCTTCACCTGGGATCTGTCAGTGGGATACTGCTGTAACTCATGAAGTGCTAAGAATATACTTGTATAGAACTTAATGTAACTGATGTTAAACAGTTACATTAATTGAATGCTTCCTATTCTGAAAAGAAAGCATGTAGACCAATATGCAATACCCACATCCTATTTTGTATGTATGCAAACTAATACCATATTGTTTACTTATATAGTAAGTCAGATAAATGACTGACATACATAGTCACAGTTAGCCTAGTATTAGCCATAACGTGGTAACAGTATATTTACTCAACCAAGGGTCTTCAGCCCCTTCCCATTTTCACCAGCAGGTGCCTTTGAAAAGTGTATAAGTTCTAATAAACAAGTCTGAATCTGTTTTAAAAAGATTGAAAGCAAAGAGTAAATGAAAAAAACTAAATAGAGTGCACATGCACACGCCATAAGAGAAGTGGAGATGGGAAGATGTGAGTGTATTCTGTTTGTACACAGAGTGGGTGAGGGGAGGAGGTCTCCCCCATATGTATGGGGATCTTCATAGTTTTCCGGACTTTTACAATCGCAGTTTCAGCATTCTGTTTTCTGAACACTGGAATTTTGGTTGTCTGTGCACTTGTGGATCCCTAGCTTACTTTACTAGAAGATCCATTCTCTGAGCCGCTCCTGAGGTCCTGAGCCCCGATCACCTATGCTATGTATGTATATACTTTCACTTGGATTTAAAATAAATATAAATAAATGGGGTTTCCAGGATTCATGTGGCTCCCAGGACCTGCAGGTGCTGCAGTTGTTCCCGGGAGCGCAGGGACACTGTCCATGAAACTACTGACAGCTGATCGGTTGAGCATATCGGCTGTGTCAGGGAGAGTCAGGTGGTGCTTGCTGTAAATCTGCCCAGACCTAGGCACCTACCAATATAGCCAATATACGAAGTCCTCTCCTTACAGGCATCTATTACCGTCCAAGTAGCATTATCCTTCATTCTACAGATGGTTATATTATAACTCTCAGTCTGTTAATTTGCCACATTTTACTCCATTGTAACAGAGTAACATAGTTGTTGAGAATGANAAAAGACATCAGTCCATCAAGTTAAACCTATTTTGGATCACCTGCAATCCTAATTTTATATATAAGTGTGAGCCTGACCTTACAGCTTAATATCACACATCCTACAAAACTCAGTATTACAATTATCAAAATGCTTGTGATTACAAATCTATCTACTGTTCATTGAATGCTGCTAATTAATAAATTTGATGAGTATATACATACCTCCCAAGTGTCCCGATTTCGGGGGGACTTTCCCGCTGTCCCTCCCTCCTCCCAGTTTGTCCCAATCTGAAGTCCCACTTTGGCACACAGGAGTGCAGGAGTCAGGAAAATCTCCCTGAAGTGCACATGCACAAGACAGATGTTCCCAGGTAGAATTCCTAGCATGCAGAACATTGTTCTGTGTGCTAGACGTTCAGTCGCTGGGCCGGTATCCTCACACACACACCTAAATTATGGTTTAAATTTTATAGCATAAGAAGGTTATAGGGATATAGGGACATAGGGATATCGGTTGCACGGACCCCTGATACACACATGTGACTTTAGGCAGGGGTATAGTAGTGTATGTACTGCAATCCCCTGCCTTTTCTGCACAAGAGAGGAGAGTGCCAGAGGAGTTCACTGCTCTTCTTTGTGTGAGTTTGCGCGGAGAGGAGAATCCAGTCCTATGTTCGTTTTCACTGTAAAACATATTTATTGGGAAGCACTGAGATTAAACACCATTATTAATATTTGTCTCTGTTTGCATACCAGTACCAACTGTGCCACCATTTGTGGAGAGACGTGGGAGTAAGGAAGGGTTGCATCACAGGGTGGATGGAATAGGCAGACTAGATGGGCCAAGTGATTCTTATCTGCCATCAAATTCTATGTTCCATACACTAGGCTAGGATGCTACAAAAGGTGGATGATCCGCACAGACTGCTAATATATTATGGTCTGTTCATATAATAATATTTAATTATATTTTAATATATTAATATATTTACTATTTAATATATTTTAATATTATATTTTAATATTTTGACTTTTTGTCATCTTCAGTGAAGTTTACCTATGTGGTCATTCTGCTGGAGCTCACCTGGTAGCCATGGCTCTCTGCACTGACTGGTCGCAATATGGAGTTACACCAGACATCAGAGGTCGGTACCTATTTGTAATCTTCACTGTCCTGTTGTGTCCCTCTGAGTAACAATAAAAAGATCTGAATTCCAGAAAATTAACTTAAGAGGGGTTAAACAGACAGGAGGAGAAATAGAGAGTGGTGTCATTCAGGCAACAACATCAAGAGGTCCTTCATAGACCAGTGGCAGACCTACATTATTAGGCCCTGAAGCTTGAACTGTTATGGGGGCTTGATGGTCTTGTAAAGACATTGTAGCCCAAATAGTGTAAAATGTGGTGGAGTGGGAGTGGAGTGGTGGAATGGGCTATAGATCGTCTTCCAAAAAGCATCAAGGTCTGGGATACCGCTATTTGAATGGGGATATTCCACTTTTTTTTTTTGTAATTACTAGTCACTTTCTAAAATACCAGTCTCTGAGAGATGGGGGTGGCAGGGCTCGAAGTCAACTCTTCTGCCTGTAACTCCCGCCCCCTTGTATAAGCCCCGCCCCTCCTAACTGGAAGGGGAACTTTCATTACAAAATCCCAGGTCCAGAGGGGCGGGTTTTAGCACCATACCACCACCCTTAAATCACCACTTCGAACGCTGTTCTCCAGTGTAAACTTTACCAGTAGCATATGAAACATGATATAGCATAACCAAAAATTTGACATCAGAGGAGAAAGGAGAGGCTGTTTTGTGTTCTGTGGACCATCTCTACTCGAAATTGTGTATATAGATATTGAGAATAAGTGATTACATTTATGAAAGCACTGGCTTATTATCTAATAAATTAATATTTTATATAGAGATGTTATATTTTTCTTTCCCTTTCTCCTTAACAGGAGCCATCCTGGTCAGTGGGGTGTATGACTTACTTCCTATCACACACACATATGTTAATGATGCCATAAAGATGTCACAGTAAGTCTGGTTGTGCTCAGACATCCTCTTCTGTGGAAAGTTAATGCTACTGGTCCCAAGAAACCTGCTGTCTTGAATCATTAAACATCACTGTTATAACTGGAGACTAACCAGGCAAATGCACATGATAGAGGTGATCTACGAATGGAATGGAAACAGATTTAAATACTATGTCATGTGAACCTCATTTCTTTAATATATAGTCTGTTTTCATACATAAATGTCTGGGGGATGGTTAAGTTAAGTAAGATCAAACATGTTTCCAAGGGGTAGAAGACAGGTGGTAATTTACCCCTGGACAAAAACCTGATGAATTTCAAGGGGTGTCAAATGAATGTTATTCCTTGCTTATAGTACTCTAATACTGACCCCTTTTACTTCTAAATTGTTTAGACTTGGGCTAGGAGGCATCACTTCTGAACTCTAATGCTGGACGCTTCAGATTGGCCTCGCCAGAAACTCAGCATTTTCAAACTCTGGTCCTCTTTTTTTTTTTAATTCATAAATGGGAGAAGTACAGAAATATAGAACTAAATAAGTAAAAGGCTTTGGTGGAGGCTTTGGGATAATAACTTCATAGAAACATTTTACATACATAAAATAAACACCTCAGTATAAATATTACATATATATCACTGGTAACAATTTTGGAGTAAGAGTAAAATAGACCTAGGCACAAACACTGTACTGTGATGGATGGCATATAAATTCAGAAGGTTCCTACCTAGCTCAACTCTTAATTACAGATTACTCATGAAATGATCTGTCATATATATATTATTGATATTGTGAACCAATTTTCATAACTCTCCGATGATTGCTGACCACTGTTATTTACATTGTTCACAGTGAGTTACACACAAAGATTATTATATTATCTTTATAATATATTTGTAAATTAATTTCCACTTCAGAACAGGACATTTCATATGTAACATACTCATGCTCCCTAAAGTATATGTCTGCTCACACTAATTCCATCATAACTATAACTTGTCTACTGCCATCTGAACAGCATAGTACAAATGTGTGGAAAGCCCAGTAAGGAATATGCCTGATAAAGAAAAGGTAAAAATGGTCACCATCATTGTGGTTTGGTTTGTTGGTTCCACCTTTAGGAATGGCCACACCTTGGCTGATTTGTCACATATGGAAAATCCCTGTAAGGAGTACCATGCTTTGTAGCTGCATAATAGCACCAATAACACTTCATTGTGTACCAGTTTCGAGGGTATGACTTGTTGTCATGAATTCATAGGGAGGTGGCCCTGAGGAACAGCCCCATACAATGTGTGGCCCAGATAAAGAAAAATGCTGAAACCTGTCACATGGTCATTGTTATAGCAGAACATGATTCTCCAGAGTTCCATAGACAATCACAGGACTTTTACCAGGTACCAGTTTTCTATCGGAAATATTTTCTTATAAACATCTGATGTACGTAAGATAATTTGGAGCTACACCATTCTGTAAGGAAAGCCAAATTTAAAATGTATGGACAGCACCAACTCCCTAATGACCATTTACGTATTAAATACCTTTGTACCTTCCTACTGCTCCCACAAGGATTATACAAACTCTAAAAGAAACTTGTAGCCCAAATTTGGACTGTAGTCTAGTGTATAACAGCTAGGAATTGGAACATCATTGCTCCCCCGCATTGACTGATTTAGCATGTTACAGAGATCCACAATTATCTTCATGATAGGGGTAACAAATTCTATCAGGCATATGCAGCATTGTCAAAAAGTATACTCCCAAAAAGGTTTTGTCTACACATTCCTAATGACCACAATGTAAGCGAGGGATAGGTTTGCTAATAGGCTTGGAGGAACATTGGTTAATTATCCGTTAATCTGCAAGAGGGAAAATGACAGTAGAGCTCTCTTCCCTTTACCGTTCATAAAACTAGATCTGTGTGCAGCGATCACTCGGAAGTCTGGATACAGGTCTACACGAGAAACCAGGGACATTGCGTAGTGTGTAGCCAGCATTACAGTTTATAGGTTTGATGACAGTAGTAGTGAAAATAACTTCTGTTTTACATGGCACAGAAATATGACATCACTGTTATCTTTTATTATAGAGTCTAAAAGAATTAGGACTTGGTGTCTCCTATACACAAATAGATGATACTGATCACTTTGATGTGATAGAACGGTTAGCACAGGAGGATTATGTCCTGACTCAGGTAAGTCACCTACACATGTGGGTTATATGGGTAATATGTATAAATCACATTCAGAAACTCTGAACTTGTTGGTAGATGTCTCTGTTTCTTTTTTTTGTTAAGCAAACAATAAATTGGAATCTATATTAGATTATATAAATGTAAAATAATTAGATAATCACACAGCCATGAATATCTATTTTGTTAAAGAGACACTGAAACAACCTGAAACTATATAGAACCAGCAACTTACGCTGCTAGACCCCCTACCTGAAACCTAAATGGTACAGTAAATCAGTCCGTGCAGGCTGATTTGTCCCTTTCACCTCCCCAGTTCCATAATTTTAATATTTCCCCTACCTACATAGTGTAATGTAGATGGGTAGGGTGGAGGTGGAGTGGGGGGGGGGGGTTGAGGTCTGGCCCATCAGGTGGAATTGGAATAGCATGAAATTATGTATGCTAATAATACTATGACCTAAATTCACCAAGCATGGAGTAACATCCCCACATTTCAATTCTCCTGCAATCTCCCCACTTAGTGAATTTAGGCCTATGTATGCCTCCTGCACGCATTTGGGAAGTGTATGCATACTTCCAGGAAAATTTGCCAACCTCTTCATTCTGCATGAGGAATTTGTCCATCCTACGGGACTCAAAATATGGTCCATTATGTTTCATGTTAAATATTCTGTCATTTCTTGTAATCCAATATGGCCCCCACTTTGACCATAGCTCACATTACCTTTAAGGATGTTACTTGCTAATATGATGCTGATATTGTTATCTGACATCACTCTCCTTTCATTCACAGATTATACTGAAGATGATCATGAAAAAGTGACACCATTCCTCTTGACTAAGATTCATTTAAAATGCAACAAAAATTTCACTTAACCTGTCAGATGCAAACATTGTATTTTGGTGTTTAGTTCCTTCCCAAATCTCCACTGCACCAATGGTGCATATTACGCTTCTGAGCTGATTATAGCTTTCCCCGTCACAAAATGTCTTCCAGCCAATCAAAGTGTTCCTGACACAATTGTGGTGCAGTGGGTGACATTTTCTGGTAGTGTCCACCTATTTGGCTGTTATGTTGGAAGCATTTTAATGTGGGAAACAAATTCTCCAGATTGGCCTTACTCCTAATCTGGAAGTAGCTCTTCCACCTTTATCATACTGCTGTTGAGTTTAGTCTTGGTTTTTGTTACGTCATATTTTTATTACAACATTGGCAGCCATTGCACAGTATTAGAACATAGGGGCACTCCTTCCCTTGACAAAATCTTATATATCCAAAATATGGTGTGATTCATTATGGTAATCCTTAAGTAATACGTATTTCACTTCTACATACTCCCTAATCATTGATGGTTTCGTGTCAAGAGTTTGAGACAGATGTCAAAAGAGCGATACTGACCACAGCTTTATATGACTTGGATCCCCTACTCTTTTGCCTTAATAAACTATGATTGTATTGGTTTAGAAGTACATTTAGAACTTACTTTGTGACTAGTATTGTCATGATGCACATGTATGTCTCTTACCCTGTGTTTTGTCCCATTGTTGTGTTCCCTTATTTTCTGTACTCTGCTTATTAAAATTATTCAATAAACACTATTAATGGTAAAAAGGAAAACGTGGCATAGACTGGAACAATATTTGTGTCTAAAACCACCTGGGCCTATATTTATTAAACTGCAGGAATGCCAATAGCAATCAGATTCTAGGGGGTATATTTACTAAGCGGCGAGATTGCAGTGAGATTGGAAAGTGGGGATGTTGCCCATAGCAACCAATCAGATTCAAGCTCTCAGTTTCATTTTACATACTGGAGAATGTGAAGTCGAATCTGATTGGTTGCTATGGGCAACACCCCCGCTTTTCAATCTCACTGCAATCTCGCTGCTTAGTAAATATTCCCCTAGCTGTCAGTTTATTTTTACATATTGGAGAATGTCAGTTAGAATCGGATTGGTTGCTATGGGAAACCACTTATTATTTTGAGGAATCATAACAATTATCATATTTTCATAAACATCACTCTATAGATTTATATTACTCTTATTTTTGCTAAAGCCAAGAAAGCATTTTGTTGCCTGTTAGATTAGGTAATAGATCAGAGGACATTTTTAAAGCATTGAATTTGGCCACTGGCCTTTTCCAGTACGTACATTAATCCTGGCTAGCAGTTCTAAGGCCAGTTTGAAGGCTCCACATCACTGTTACTTTGTGTTCAGTTCTATACAGGTGTATTTTATAATTCCAAAAATGATACCATCATCTATGATTAATTTGTGTCAAACAATAGCTTTAATAGCATTGGTTACTTCATGTTACCTTTATTATTATTCATCAGTGACACCAGCCCATCTGTATACAGAAAACAGACAGCTGGTCAAAGATTTTGTAACTCCCTTTGGTCGTCTCATTTATTGGAACAGGAATGTAGTACTGGAAATTATTAATAGGGTTAATGTTGATCAATGGATTAGGAGGGTGTGCCTTTACGGCACATGAATCATTAACCCAGTGCCAGTAACATTATTATCCTTTGTGCATATACGTCAACTCATTGTTTAACATCATACAGACAGTGCATTTTCTATATGCACCAAGGTACAGTATCTCGGAAACCATGTAACATGTATCTTTTTGGACTGCCCCTTTTTAATGCCACAACTTTGTTCACACCAAGTACATAGATAATTGGACTCTTGTTGTACTCGACGAAAACAAGACTACCCGTATCCCTCAAACATTCTAGAGTTACACATGGATAAATTGTATCATCTATACCAGGGGTCCTCAAACTTTTTAAACGGGGCCAGTTCACTGTCCTTCAGACCGTTGGAGGGCCGGACTATAGTAACAACAAATTCCTATGCACACTGCATATATCTGATTTTAAAGTGACGAAACAAAACGGGAACAAATACAATATTTAAAATGAAGTAAAGTTAAATCAACAAATGTATGTATGTATGTGAATATGCATGTGTGTGTGTATATATATATATATATATATATATATATATATATATAAATGAATGTGTCCAATTAACCACTTACAAATTTGTAGATAGAGACAGACCCAGAGAACAGACAGGCCTAGATAGATAGAGAGACAGACAGACAGGCCTAGATAGATAGAGAGACAGACAGACAGGCCTAGATAGAGAGACAGACAGACAGGCCTAGATAGATAGAGAGACAGACAGACAGGCCCAGAGAGAGAGAGAGACCTCCGATCCTCTGGTGGCCCAGTCTGACGCTGGACAGGCATCGGCGGCATATGTCTTCCTCTGAGTTTTTCAATTTCTTGGACTTCAAAGCTGTTGTCAGTCCACTGGACTGGAGATGACCTTTATTTCTTTATTTCTTTCCTTTTTGTGGACTTTGGATGACAACAACTTTGAAGTCCAAGAAATTGAAAAACTCAGAGGAAGACACACAAAGTGACTGGGGTATATTTCCTAAGCCGTGAGTTTGCAGTGAGATTGGAAAGTGGAGATGTTGCCCATGGCAACCAATCAGATTCAAGTTCACATTCTCCAGTGTGTGCTTGAATCTGCTTGGTTGCCATGGGCAACATCTCCACTTTCCAATCTCACTGCAAACTCGCGGCTTAGTAAATATACCCCCGTCTGAACGTTTAAACGAAACATTGTTATTGGTTATTTTGTTGAAAAGTGTACATATAATAGATAGAGCGGCTCCATATGGTATATAGACAATACAATTTATCCATTTGTAACATACCAAGTACACTTCAATAATGAGACTATTGCAATATCTCTCCAAGGACCACAGTATTACATTAAATTTACTTAAATCACTGCCTCTGCCCAATTCCCAGATTTGCCAACTTTCCCGGGATACCAGGAGAAGTGTCCAAAACTCAGGAGAGTTTTATGACAGGGTTGATGACTATAAGTTTCTCCCTCCTTGAAGAAACCAAGAAACGTCGGCAGTATGGGGGCGCCGGGGGACAAGAAAAAAATATATAATTTTTTTTATTTATATATATATATATATATATATATATATATATATATATATTGTAAAAGATCTAAATCTTTTTATCACACTTCACTTCTTTAAGGTAATATTTATTCCCCTCTCATTTTTCACTTACAGAATATACAAAAGGGTAAAACCAAAATAAAAAACTAGCATTAGGTTTTGTAGTTCTCTGCAGCAGTGCATGCCGGGTAGTGTAGTTTTTTACCTAGGCGGAAGTCGGGGCTTCCTCTTGCATTCGAAGTGGAGGTTTGTTCCCGTGATACTTTGCGCCGTGACGTCCGAGTGCCGCAGTTTGAATCCAGCGCCATGGTGAACGGATCTCCGTTTGTTGTCCCGGCTCCTAAGCCCGGTGACCCGCAATTACCGGACGAATGGCGGCTGTACTTGCTTGACACTCGCATAAGGACCTTTAACAACTGGCCGTTCACGGAAGGCTGCTCCTGTACGCCCGAGCGGGTGAGGCGGCTCCCTATCCTTTATAATGGCTTCTATCTATTAAGCTGCTTCGTATGGCCCATGTGTATGGTGGAGCTGTGCTCCCTGGACGTCACTAATGGGGGAAAGTAATGATGCAGTTGTGTGTGATGGCTGCTATGACTATATACACTGTCCCATGTCTGGTATATTAGATACACCTTGTTTCATACCTTTTCAGTAAATGTAATGCTAATGTGTAATCTTTCTGTACCATGTATTAGTGCCTGGTAAATGCAATCAATTGTAAAGCTGGCCATACACTATAAGATAAATTGCTCCAATCGAAAGATTTTTCAAGTGTGGGTAAAACCATGTTGAATTACAGGGGAGGTAAAATGAATGTCAGTGTGTGCATGCAGGGAGAATACTTTATTGTTGCATGTTGCACACAGATACTGACCAGTGTTACTGTTACACTGTTATTACACTTGGGCTGGAAACATCATCTCTCACCTGTAATACTGATTGTAATTAATTCAATTTGTCTCCCCTGCAATTCAACATGGTTTTGCCCACTCTTGAAAAATTTTTAGATTGGAACAATTTATCTTTTAGTGTATGGCCAGCTTAATTAATATATACTTTTAAAACATTGAAGTAATATATAAGCATAGCCTTGGGTACGATGCATTGAAAATGACCAATTGTTTATGTTCTAGATGGCTGCGGCCGGCTTCATCCACTGTCCTAGTGGAAACAGCCCAGACATTGCGCAGTGCTTCTTCTGTCTAAAGGAGCTGGAAGGGTGGGAGCCGGATGATGATCCCATGTAAGTGCCGGTAATATGAACACGACCTGTTTGCTCCTATTTCTCCTTTAAATGTATCATGAGAGTAGAGTGATGTCTTCCTGTTTGCTTATGCTAACCATACACTTGTACAGTAGGGATGCGATGCACATTCCCGCCGGTCGCACATCGCAATGCAGAATCTTGCCTGCTTCCTGTACATTGCATGTGTGTTAGCACATCAGATATGTCACCACAATGGGGCCAATTCAATCCCACACGATGACAGGGAAAAAGTGCGATGTGCGCTGTTTCCCATCTCTTATGCTAAGGAAACCTTGCAGATTTTGATATGCGGCTCAATGAGCCGCGAGCTAAAATTCGTTAGTTTTCCTTCCTTATGCTAATAGCGGATTGAATCGGCCCCAATGATCGCTCAGATGTAGAGCCATCATTAGTCTGATTGAAGGCCCCATATAGTAATATAGTTAAATGAATGCATTATAGTGCGGCAGGGATTTAAACTTCTATTATGATCTACAGGGAAGAGCACAAGAAGCATGCCCCTCATTGCATGTTTATCAGCCTCAAGAAGAAGGCAGAGGAGCTGACACTCAGTGAATTTGTTAAACTGGATAAGGAGAGGGCAAAAATAAAAATGGTGAGTAACATTTATATTAAGTGTGTAAAAAATCACTATTGCATGGTACTCTGTAGGTGTATTTATGGGACAAATCTGCTTTAGTTGAATGTCTTGCTTGTGGATAGCTTATTAACCCCAAAATATAACAAGCTGCATGGGACAATAAAACTGTTATATAGTTAAACAGCACCAAAAGATGTGCTTTGTGCCAGTGTAATATATGATCCCAATAATACACTAGAACTTAAAATAGATGTCCACATTAAGGTGCATTCCATGCAAGTGTGGGGTAACTACGACATAATCCATAGTGCAATATAGTCATTAAGGAATGAAGATATTTTAGCATTTACAAAATGTANCATCTTTTTGAACTACCTACTTTTAAGTTACATGAAGTGACCTCAGTAGTTATAGAAGGTTTTATTCCAGACTGCATGATTAAATATATTGTCATTAAACTGTAGTTGTCACACTTGACTCTTAAAGCTGGGCACACACGGTAAGATAAATTGTTCCAATTTAAGGATTTTTTCAAGAGTGGGCAAAACCATGTTGAATTGCAGGGGAAGTTAAATGAATGTCAGTGTTTGCATGCAGGGAGAATACTTTATTTTTGCAAGTTGCACACAGATACTGACCAGTGTTACTGTTACACTGTTATTACACTTGTGCTGGAAACATCATCTCTCACCTGTAATACTGATTGCAATTAATTAAATTTGCCTCCCCTGCAATTCAACATGGTTTTGCCCACTCTTGAAAAAATTCTTAAATTGGAACAATTTATCTTACCGTGTGTGCCCAGCTTTAGCTGACAATCCGCCAGAACAATTATTGTGCCAGCTGTGGTGAATTGGTACAATGATCGTTAGTGTGTAGCTNATATAAAATTTTAAAAGATCAGATTATCGTCCCAGAAAGCCTTAAATTCAAGGCAAGTTGTACAAAATCCTTTTATAGCATGTTTGTCATGGGCATAACAATTAATTTATATTATTAGATGGAACCATGTACTAATAATTTGTTTCATTAATAGCAAAAAGTTATGAACCAGCATATTGAAAATTTCCAGTCTATCGCAAAGACTGTTCGAGGTTCCCTGGAGAAGCTGGATAAAGATCAAGTGGAGTGAATTTTATAGCTGCTTGGTAACATGTATTTTATGGTGTAAATATTGTTCATATTTTCTTGTTTGTTTTAAAGTGAGAGAGTTTGAGGGGTATAATGTATTGTTCTTTCGTGTCCTTTTTATTAAAGCATCTTTTAAAAATGTTCTTTGATATCCTTTCTATTATTAAAGAAGTGTACCTGTGACATGAGCGCCATATTAGACATGTACAACATATTGGCCCTTTTAAAGGACATTTGCTTATACTTATGGGACTTTACCTGAGCCTCCAGGACCTACAAGAATACACACAGTGTGAGACATTGCCTGGAGTCCAATGGCATGTACAGGCTGGTCATATGCAATTACTGCGTAGCCTGCTGCTGCTAATATCCATACAAAGGTCCATGTCATTGTATGTGCCCAAACATATCAGCAAGGCAGTCTAACAGAAAATAGCAAAAATCTGCAGGGGATGGCTGAGGACTTTGTAGTGTGACAGGGCCTCATAGTACAGGTACAGTATTATATCACAATGATACTGATCCAATGATGAGACAACAAATGAATAAATCTCCACCAGTCAAACAAAAAGCTAATAATGATTTATCAGGTTGTGTAACATTTGCTTATGGCAGGTGCACTCTGGATTTGGTGTGCCATTTATGAAGTACATTTTTCAGCTTCTCTAGTGCCCGTAAGGTGTCGTCTTTAGAGATGTCACGATGCCAGACTAGACGCACCACTTGTGAGGAGAGTGCCAGTGCTTTCACAACCACCTCCTGAGAATGGCGCTTGCCAGTAGTCACTTCACTCAGCTCAGCGCACAACTCCTCTCCTGAAAGTTTATCAGTGAGTGTGAGCAGAACAATGTTACTGTCCACAGTGGTCGGATCCACGGAGCATATTGGAGACCTCAGATAATGAACAGCTGTGTGGGAAGAGAAAAATAAGGATTGTTTCAGGGGAATGAAAGCTTGATTTATCATTTTTATTGATTGTACATTATTTTCATGAGGATATCAGAGAGAATCTGTTTATAAACTGAACAATGAAAATATAGAGAAACTGTTCAATTGGTTGGCAGAGAGCATATGTTCTTTAAAACCACCCACATATAGCAATTAAGATTGTAAGTTATTAGGTGGACAACCCAACAATAAAAACATTTATCCTGAACTATACTGCGTTTTCTATTAGAAGTGCAACAGGGTGCACTGGGTAGTCCCTATACACAGGGGTATTAAAGCCTGCCTGTGTTTTCCGAGGTGTTACACATCATATATACTTAAAATCAGGGCTCGAAGTGGGGGGGTATACGGGGGTATGACATACCGGCACTTCTCCCACTGTTGTAATGGAAAAACTTAAAATCTCCATTGACTTCCATTATTTTCTGTGTTTTCATACCCCCACTTCTGAATGTCCATATCCCTACTTCTAAATTTCCACTTCGACCACTGCTTAAAATACTTTGAAAGCTCTGAAATTGAGTGTTCTATGTTAAGATACATGTAATAGCCAATGCTATATTATTGCAAAAGTGACAATTCCATCATATGCATGGTATGGAGTCAAGCTGGTGCCAAACAAATAGACTGCTGTGGAATGATTATTGTTTCACATTTTTCTATGTCTCGAAACTTTCTGTAATTCTGTACCTTTAGCAAATGTTTTTGCATTCTGATGATCCAATGTGATGTTTTCCTGTGCACGTTTTAATGCTACCATCCCAGCAGCAGCGAGGATTCCAGCCTGGCGCATGCCCCCTCCGAGTAACTTTCTTGTCCTGCGAGCCTCAGCCACAAAACTAGCTTTTCCTCCTACTAATGACCCCACTGGAGCCCCGAGTCCCTGAAATGGACAATAAGATGAAATTCTGGGGGTAAAGCTGTGTATCTAACATTCCCCCAACACACAAATATTACTTCCTAGGTTTACTTATTGTATCCCTGAATTTGTTAGCATACCTTTGAAAGACACAAGGAAACTGAGTCACAGAAATGAACAATCTGTGCTGGCTCCACCCCTAGCGATACTGCAGCATTTAGAAGTCGGGCCCCATCTAGATGCACCTGCAATCCATAGTGATCTGCAAGATCCCGCACCTGTTCAGGCAAGAGAGACAGCATTTATGATCACTCATACCCCATTCACACTTACTACCCTGCTAACTCAATATTTTACTACCTAGGGTAGTTTTCTGAGGCTCTGAATTACCCTGGTCACTATCCCCGTTCACACTGGTAATTCACAAACTACCCTGGTCAACACTGAACCAGGGTACTTAGGTGAAACATGAGTTTCACCCTCATACAGCCGTGGTTCGCTGTAAAAAGTGATGTCATACAATTTAATATGAAATACCTGAAATTAAAGGAAAGCTATTTTTTTTACTAAATTAAATGAAAACAAAAATGAAAGTAAATATGAATAAAGTAAAACCTAATACAAAAAGTATAAATTATTTAAAAAAAACAATATAATATAAAAAATTACATAAATTAGCATTTAATAATATAAAAATAAAAAAACAAAAAATACATAAAAATGAATATATAATACAAAATATATTTAAAAAAATATATTTTAAACAATAATAAAAAAATAATATAAATAATAATAAAAAACAAAATTATAAAAAAAAGTAATTTAAAAACATAATTTTTATATTTTATTACAGGGGACATACAATTGATTTAAGGGGAATACTGACCACTAACGGGAGCTGTATCTCCCAAAGCACAACACTAAACTTAATCAGTGTTGTGCTTCGGGAGATACAGCCCCAGTAGTACAGCAATCACTAAAGACATTGTCCACATGACGATGTCTGCAGGATTTCAACTGCTCATGAGCCTGCCCGGGTAACACAAGACACTACCTGGGACCAAGCAGAGTAAAACCCTGCTTTTGGCCCGGGTACTAGAGCCGGCCAAACCTGCCCGGGTAGTTAGGAAGCCCAAGTTCACACAGAGCGCACTACCGGGCAGTTGATTGAACTGCCTGGGTAATACGCTTCTGTGTGAACGGGGTATAAATAATACCCTCACCTCTTTCATGTAAGACAAAGGTAGCACACGTCCTCCTAGACGGTTGTGGCTGTTCTCCAGGCATATGAGACGTGTTTGCGCATAGTGTACATCTGGGTATCCATGCTGGATTTTACTTTCCAAATCTTGCAGGTCTAGACACCCGTCTTTCATCGTTTTTACGGGGCGACTAAACACACCAGCAACCTGAGATAAGAAGCTCATAAAAACCAAGTATCATACCAACAACAAATCAATCCAATGTCACATTTTATTCTCTGGTTTATGTGGTTTACTACTATGGAATGTATCATGAAGTTATATATAAAACATGATTAGGGTTCCAAATTTGTAACCATCTAGAATTTAAAGTATGAAACGAATGACAATATGCCATTACCTGTGCTACACTCCCCTGCTCATAAATGGACATATGAGACTCATCTCCAATGAGAATCTCAGCTCCTCTGGTGCGACAATGACCCATGACTACAATAAGAAACATGTCATGCAGTTTTGTAAATAATGTCACTAATACACATTTAAAGAGGTAGTCAGTCTTATTCCTGCTACTAAATCTACTCTAATGTTTTCCAGACTCACTCCTAGATACACAATCCTTAAAAATTGTGCCTGTGCTTGCCTGTTTTACACTATGCTTTAACTAGGCTGGAATCTGGTGCATGTGCTTTATAAATGGTAGACTATTTCTGTTAGTGTTAGTCCATATAAAAAATCTATCAGCTTTAATGTATGCTGCTTCTAAAAATAACTGAAGAGAAGAGAAAAGCTGCTTTTGTAAATGGGAGTTTTGTGGAAGGAATCGCTTAGGTGGTGCTGAGCCAGGTGCACCAACTGCATATCAGCACTGGATAGGAATGGACCTATGTGTGTCCTCATACACACATATATCAGGTGACATCTGCCCTGTGTTCATCACGTCCTGTCCGGCAGAATTTCATGTCCTGTTTTTGAACCCACATTCTCAGACACAATTTTGTCATGTCTGCTTCAAGCCAGATGACTCTCTATTTTCACATCCCTATATCCCAACCACCTATGTATGTAAATCCAGATATACTATTTCAGTGCTTACAGAGCCACATGAACATCATAGTAGAATAAAAAGTAAACAAATAAATGTAGAATACATGAGAAGATGAGGACCTTTACCACAAGGGACACTTACCTGAGATCAGATTTCCCATTGTCCCACTTGTCACAAACAGAGCATCTTCTGTTCCAAGCAGTCGAGCAGTGTAAGCCTGGAGTTCTATATAGACAGTAAAAAAGTATTCTTTTGCTATGTTTAGAATTCCTCTTTATCGTTATTTTACTGCCATTAAGTTGATTACTTGCCATTTACAGTAGGGTCTTCTCCATAAACATCATCCCCGACCTCAGCCTCAGCCATTGCTTTTCTCATCTCGACACAGGGTTTGGTCACTGTATCACTGCGCAGATCTACCACTCGAATCTCTGCACCGCGTCTATTCCCAGTACATAACGATCGGGCACCCGTGGATCGCAGCAGGTGATAGGGGGGAGCGCTGAACACAGCAGGCCATCCTCTGCACTGCTGGCGCACACACCGTGCAAAAAAACTCACCTAAAAGGCAAAAACATTGAAACAGGAACACATAAGTGTAATAATAAATAAGGTGCCACCGAGGATTGTTTTCTTCCTAATTAAAAATAAAATCCATATATTGGACCTTGAGGATCCAGACCTCTTCTCTGCTCCATAGAAACCTAGAAAGTGACGGCAGATAAGAGCCACATGGCCCATCCAGTCTGCCCCATTGAGTATTTAAAACTATACCAACCCAAATTTACTCGCTATTTTGTTTGAGACTCAGAATTCCCTTATATTTATCCCAAGCATGCTTACACTGTTCTGTAGTATTAGCCTCCACCACTTCTGATGGGAGGCTATTCCACTCATCAACTACCCTTTCAGTGAAATAATTATTTTGCACATTTCCCCTGAACCTACCACCCTCCAGTTTATACGCATGTCCTCGCGTTCTATTACACCTCTTTCTCTGAAAAATGCCCCCCTCCTGCACCTGGTGACATCCCTTGATATATGTGAAAGCTGCTATCATATCACCCCTCATACCACCCCTGTGTAACATGTGCATGAACAGTAGTCAGAGATCAAGATTCTAATAACAAATACACACAAGATATACTAGTTATTATGGTCAACTTTCTTTAGACACCAGGCCTAAATTTACAAAGCAGGGAGATTGAAAAGTGGGGATGTTGCCCATAGCAACCAATTAAATTCATGCTCACATTCTCCAGTATGTAAAATGAAATTGAGAGCATGAATCTGATTGGTTACTATGGGCAACATCCCCACTTTTCAATCTCCCTGCTTAGTAAATTAATGCCCAAAGGGCCGATTCAGCTGCGAAGACAGGAAAAAGCTGGTTGTGCACCTTTTCTCGTCTCTTACAGTAGAGAAAAACTTTGCGGGATGTGCATTAAATCGGGCCCTAACTGTTGGTTTTTCACCTACATCCCAGTGGTTGAAGTGGAAATTTAGGAGTGGTTGTATGGAAACACAGAAAATAATAGAAGTGAATAGACGTGCGGTATGACACACCCTATATACACCCCCACCTCAAGCCCTGAAGCACACAAATAATAAAGTTTATTTATTAGGCGCCACATGGTATCATCAGTGCCTTACAATGGGAAATAGGGATGTCACCTTCCTCAACAAAAAATACCGGCCAGGGCAAAAGGGGTGTGGCTTTAGGGGTGTGGCTTGGGGCGGGATAATTTCGCAGCCTTCTTCAGCCAGGATCTTAAAAAATTAAAATATATATACATTGCTGTGTACAGAGGTGACAGGTACAGCACTGTGTATATAGGTAACAGGATATGTTCCAAGCAGTGCACAGAGGTGACAGGTACAGCGCAAAATATATATAATATAATACAATGTAAAATATAATGTGACTCTGGCACTGTGTATTCGCCATATATGTATAAGGGAGCTGTAGCTGCATTAATTAAAGTGGAACTTCCTCCCAAAAAAGAAATTACAGGCAATTACTAGTTGCCAGTAAAAAAAAAAATCCAGGTGGCAACCCTAATGGGGAAAGGGCCTGCCCGCAGCTTACATTCTATGATAAGGGATTGATACATAGAGGCAAGTGCTATATATGTTATACAATGGACCACATTCACTAGGAACAATTAAGCTGGGCACACACGGTAAGATAAATTGTTCCAATTTAAGGATTTTTTCAAGAGTGGGCAAAACCATGTTGAATTGCAGGGGAGGAAAATTGAATTAATNGCAATCAGTATTACAGGTGACAGATGCTGGTTCCTAGCACAAGTCTAATAACAGTGTAACAGTAACGCTGGTCAGTATCTGTGTGCAAAATGCAAAAATAAAGCATTTTCCCTGCATGCAAACACTAA
>JABWIB010004829.1:40950-52405 GCA_016617825.1 Platyplectrum ornatum
GCGCTTCCTCTCGGGCTGGAGAGGAAATTCTATTATGAATGACAAGCGCTCTGTCCATTCAGCTGGACGGGGCTCCTGCATTCATAAAGTGCGCCAGGGGATCGGGGAAGCAGCTGTGCACCACCCTGATGCCTGCCGTGGCGGCCCCGAAGCTGGTGGGTAGGCGGGGAGGCATATGGTGAAGAGGCGAATGGTGGTGGAGGCGTATGGTGGTNGAGGCGTATGGTGGTGGAGGCGTATGGTGGTGAGGTGTATGGTGGGGAGCCGTATGGTGGAGATAAGTATGTTGAGGTTTTTTCTTTTGTGGATTTGGGCTAAAAATCGTCCTGTGAATGGGCAGCTTTAATGATTTCCGATGCCATCTGTACCAGTCATTTAGCACTGATTCCCCATATATCTCTGAGTGTGCACAGTTTGGAAAAGCAACATGAATCCAAATGAAACTGTATTTGGCTATGTTGGGTGAATAAAGATGAAAAGTGTTTAACCAGGCACTTGTTTTATAATAAATGTGTCGAAAACATTCCAAAAGCTTCTGTCCAATCCACAAAAATTCCATTGATGCTTCGGATGTGGTTTTGCATTGGGGAAATATTACACAATACAGTACAGACTCTCAGCGTCGTACTCTGGCTATGTGTCTACAGCATGTTCCAGTCCTCTGGGAGGTTTCCTTGTCCCTTCTCAGACGGTCTTGTATTCTAGTTTAATGGCTTACTCTTACAACAAGGTAGACTAACCTGTTTGAGAATTGAAACTCTGCTTTTTCCTCGATGCTTTAACAATAAAACAAAAATAACCAGATGCTTCTTATCCATGAAAGACATGCACGTGAGATGGGGAAAGTAGACAGATAACATTGTTTTATTTTTGTGTGGTCGTTCATCTGAGGTCTAGTTGTACAATTACTTAAGCTCATCAGTACACCTGAAGTCCAGTTACAGATCAGCCTAGCAGAGAGGTTGACTACATAGCACCCCGCAGGGGAGTGATTTGATGGCAGCTGCATTGATGCTGTGTCAATTTTTAAACTACCGTATATATTCGAGTATAAGCCGACCCGAGTATAAGCCGATGTGCCTAATTTCACCTAAAAAAAAAACCTGGGATAACTTATTGACATCATACAGGACAATGACTCGAGTATAAGCCGAGGGGGCACTTTCAGCACAAAATAAAATGTGCTGAAAATCTAGGCTTATACTCGAGTATATACAATATTAGGATTTAACTTTTTATTTTTATTTATGGGTAACAAAGCCGAACGTTCCCTATTTCGGCAAATTAACCATTGGCTAGAACAAAGAACTCTTTTGACAAAGCTCACTACCTGATGTTTCTAAAGCTGCGGGGAGATTACAGTTCATAAAATTAGAGCTGTAGGTAGGGGAGAGTTAGGCCTACCAGGATAGAATGGGAGGGTTAGGGTGAGCATTAGGTTAAATGTTAGAGTTGGGGGAAAATTGTTACCTTACACCCATAGGGATTTGAATNTTCATATGTTTTCAGGCTGCCTCTGTTCAGTGCCAGGAACAACCCTGTTGTTGTTTTTTTATCATCAATAATTTTTTATTGAGAAAACACAAAGGGGGGGCAGGGATACAGAAAAAAGAAGGGGGGGGTGAGCAAAACACAATCTCTTGCCAAATAGATTAATATAAAAAACACAGGCAATGGTAAAACAGATAATCTATTACACTAATCAAATGCAGAGGTGCAACAATGTAGTAAGCTGAGAACAACAATAAAAAAATAAGGGGGCAGATAAATCTGCAGGGAGCATTAGGAGGCAGTCCGGGGAGGGGGTACAGGGGGCGATAAGGAGTCTTGGGGGTATATTTACTAAGCAGGGAGATTGCAGTGAAATTCGAATTTGGGGAAGTTGCCCATGGCAACCAATCAGATTTGAGTTCACATTCTCCAGAGTGTAAAATGAAACTGAGAGCTCAAATCTGATTGGTTGGTGTTAAGGGGCAGCGACCAGAGAGGCAAATGGCGCAGAGGCCGACCCAGATATTCCAACCAGGGAAGCTTTTTAAGCAGTGGCGAGGAGACAGCTGTGTCGTAACAAACATCCCTCGTCTCCATAGAATAGCTGTCAGGCAATACGGGCAATGGGAGGGGTGGAGGTTAGTTTCCAATTCTGCGCAATAAAACCCTGTTGTTTTGACTGGCAAACTCCATTCTAGTATGGCTTGTAGTTGTAACATTTTCTTGTTTAATGCTATAAATGACTATGGGGTATGGGGAAAGTAGTCTATTCTTCATATGTTTTTCTCATTTTTCCATTTTATGCGGTATAATAAAATGCATTATACCTTTATAATAAAAACATTATACCTTAGTTAGATGAAACTCTATTCAAAGTCCTATTGATGCGATTGTCGACTGCTTTGTCTAACATTTTAGAATTTGAAGTTGCCACATTGTATTCCTCCTTTGTGGAGCATTAGTCCCATGTCCTCACTACTTAAAGCGTTGATCCTCCAGGACAGGGTCGCGATGAAAGCTTCCTCATTTAAATTTGCCTAAAAGCTCCAATAATGGGGACGTACAGACCTACAGTAGCCATTTTGACTAAAATTTTGGACCACTGGTTGAAATGTTTAAGTTTCCTAAACATTCCAAGTGAGTTAACTAGTATGGACTAAACCTGGGGATCTCAATCTGTGGTACCACTGGTGGCCTCGTTCTAGTGGTACTCAGTATGAATAGTCAAGATTATGTTTTTTAACCAGGTGCTATAGGAGATGGTAACGGGTATGTTTATTACTATATTGATGCTGAATAGATTATGTAGACGATGGATCTCAAATGCAGCTATTGGGTATTTGTCTATATGATATTCAAAGTTGTGCTTCACTTGATTCCACTGAACTGATGCTTCTCAAATAAAGGGTTGAGACCCAACGGTCTAATTGTTCTAATAATTGAAAGTGAACTGGATTCCTAACCATAGGGCTGTAACTGGGCAACTCCAAGCCCCATGGAAACATTTTGTTGGGGCAACCACTCAATGGAGAAAAATAACNGATATATACACAAGTCTTCAAAAATCGGTCCCATTAAAATTTAGAGAGAGACAAAAATGATTTGGAGTTACTAGATAAAATATTGGACATATTAATATATCCTGGGATATTTTTTAAGGAACTTAGAACTTCTGAAGGATAAAAGTCTTTATTCAGTAAAAATAAAAAGTGTGAGAAGCCCTAAGGCGGACAGATAAAGATATCTCTCAGTAAGAACACTCATTTCACTAACGCTGCAAATTTTCTTTTACCACCAGAAGAGCTACTTTATATAATATCCTTAGGGATTGGTAAAATGACACGTAAATGAGAAGTTTTAATCCACTTATTTTCTTTTTTCACTTTGATCGACTCGCACATTATTAATGTAAAGGAACATTTGGCATAAGTCCCAGCCATGAAGCTGGTTTCCTAGGCTCTCTCTTCCCTCTGAAGACAGAGAGGGCTGTATAGTGTAGATGGCAATACCTAGACTGGTGCTTTGTATTAGCCACCATGAAACGAACTCTGAAATTCCCTTGGTAGAGATAAAGACATTTTATTATGAATATCCTCATTGGTGTCAACAGCAGGGGTGGAACTATAGGGGGCACAGGGAGTGTGGCTGCTTGAGGCCCGGATAAGAGAGGGGACCTGTAACAGCCACTAAGAGCGGTTGGCACTGCATGAATTGATTCTGAACACTGCTTATACGTATTTAAAATTATTATAATATTATATGTTATTCAAAACGTTTATTTCAGATATTGCTTCTGGAATCCCAGAGGAGCTGGCAAATCTCAAAGCAGATGAATTAAAACAAATATCTGCCTTAAGCCCATGCGGCTAACCCTATGAATGACAGCTTTTATTAGGCAAGGGGTGGCTTTGAATGTGATTTGCATAATACCCTCAAGCTCCACCCCCACGGAGCTGTATCTTGTATCTCCATATCTCCAGAAGACTACAGCCATAAGATAAATACAGAGAAGAAAAGAGGAAAGTTTTGATACATCTCCTTCTTGTGTGTGTGTGTGTGTGTGTGTGTGTGTGTGTGTGCGCGCATATAATGAATTTTCTCCTGATACAGAGGGCAGTCCTGGGGCCAGACAGATGTCCTGCAGCTGGCCATGCGGGGCCCTATATGCCTGCCTATATAACCTATGTCTAGGGTTGTCTATGAATATCTGTTGTCATTATAGCGATGTGTGCAATGGTGCATGTGTGCACCCAGGTGCATGTGTGCATCCAGAAGCCGGATAGAGGGGTCAAGTTGCTCCAAAACCCATATAGCATTCTGCTGGCACCCTTTGTATATACCAGTACTAAATTTTACCCAAAAGCCCTTTTATTTTCTTTTAGTAAAATCAACAGAGACCTCTTGTGGGCACAATGCATAGAAATGTTATTTTACCCTGGAATATATACACACACATTCTGATTCTGACCCATAAACATAGACAATGGATTATCTGGTTGATACAGTGACTCCATAGCACAGTGCACCCGGTTCTTTTCAAGCAGAAAACACCATCATTTAGTGAGCGCATGTAATTATAATAATGAATTATAATTAATAATGAATTGTAATATAATAATTATAAGGCTTCCAGTATCTTGAGCCTTTTTATATGCGGCTCTATGAGCCGATAGTTAAGAAGACGCAAAAGAAGATTCGCACAAAGAAGATTGCATCAGCCCCTATGAATTGAAGGTTTTACATGCAGGAGACATGCCTCTTGACTGGCCAAATTTCAGCAGGACAGTCCTGCTTTTGGGCGCCTGTCCCGGTTGACTACCAGTTTGTCCCACTAAGGTCTTTTTTAAATTATGTTTTGCCCTGATCAATGTATCAAAAGGGGTGTGGCTTGGGCAGAGTAGGGCGGGACTTATTTGTCACCCTAAATATTGGGAGGTACTCGACAGATGTGACACTTGGAAATGTGTCAGAAGGTTGCACTAATGTGTTACAGCACACAGGTTGTCCTGCCAGTGACAATGGTTATCTTCTGCATTGATACGCCACCTAGCTGTTACTGTTGGAACTGCAACTTTTCACAGTTACTGACAGCATGTTGCGAAAGCATATTAGCATGATATTAGGATTAATCCAGCACCATGGCCATATTTTTAAAGTGTCACATATATGCTTTAAGCATGATTTGTTTGGTTCACTCCCCAACCCTATACGGTTTACTTTTATTTTTCTTGGGAGGTAGAAGCAGAACCCAGCCCATTCCAACTGAAAAGTGAGCTCTCTTCTCTTTTTACTATAAAACCGATAATAAAGGCCATTATTAATAGTTACGTTTTGTTTAATAAGCGCCCTGGGTAAAAATATTTTTTTGTTCCACATTGGGGTCCGTAAATTTTTATAAAAAAATAATTGGTGATAAAAATAGCGCGAGAGTTCGCCAGTCTCAAGCTGTTTTCTGTAATAAAAAATGCATGAGACATATAATCCCCTCAGCCGGTGAAAGAGGCGTCAGGTGATCGTGAATCTAATCTTCCATTAAGAATAGTTTTTTATCGTCTCCCTGGATTTCCCTGAGAAAGTAGCAGGTGGTGTTATGATACTTTGTGATGATGAATTACACCGTGGGGATCGATTGCTAGCATTTTGTGCCGCTGTTTCAGCATTGAAGCAATATAAATAAAGAGAATCTTTATATGCACGTATTATTGTAACGCCGTTCATTTTATTGTTGTGCTTTTGTCTTGCTTATGGTTTGTGTAATTGTCTGTTTATTGCAGGAGTAAAAATAAATACGCGTGTGTTATAAACATGACGTTACCTATAGATTGCTTTACTCGTGGAAGTTCTCCAGCTTCGTCTCCGCGGTCTGCTCAGAAATATCATTGATTTCTGTTTATGTGAACACTTTACTGTTTAAGATTCGCACAATAGCTATCATTGGTATGTCAAGATTGCAGACTCTCTTGGAGACTCATGGATATATGGCATTTCTCCCAGTATCCCAATGTAAATCACTGCCTCAGCCCTGATCGGTTCATCCCTTCTGCCAATTCATAACAGATATATGGGGTTTAACATTCAGGGGGTGGAGCTTCAGTGTGATTTGCATAAGAATAAGAAACAGATCGATTATGCTCCAAGGTCTTGAATGCCGCATAGAAGAGGAGAGTGAAATCCCTTCTCTTTCCCCTCGGTCTAGTGGAGATCTACTTCTATAGGAAACCACATTTGTGTGGGTCAGCTTCCTGCCACCCCACACCCAATCTGCATGCCTAGCCACAGCTTCATTGGGACGATTAGGAACATGGTAATAAAGTTAAGCCCAAATGTAATCGAGCTCTAAACAAATAGAACAGAGTTCTGATAGCTGAAGATCTGATTGTGTAGCTGGAGATCTGATTGTGTAGCTGGAGATCTGATTGTATAGCTGTCGCAACTTAGGGGATTTATACAGGCGCAATTTCCCTGGTCTATGGGGGTCTGAATTCAGTCCAAAGATTTATCTGGTCACGGTAATAGTATCCCATGGTGGCCTGGAATACTGGGGCCAATCTGGAAATTGAAACTGACAAATGAAGAGGGCTGGATGGAACTCATCCTGTGATACTAAAAGAGCTTTTAGGGGTGTTGGTAAACTTATGATTTTAAATATCTTATCACTTGTAACAGGAGTCATTCTAATAGATTGGAAAATAAAGAATGTAGTACTTCTGCATCAAAGTGTAAGCTGGCAACTACTGCCCAGTGAGCCTTACTTCAGTAGTAGGAAAATTGGCAGGAATTGTTAAAGACCCTTATTGTACAATATTTTAAATCCAGAAACTTACAGTATAACATATTGTATAACAAGCAGCGTAGCAGCGTGGAGATCATGTCAAACATATCTTACTGAATCTTTTGAATGGGTCTTAAAATAGTAAATCCAGTTGTCATTGTACACATATGATATATATCGCATATATCAAGGCATGTAAACATGTACCAGAGGGTAAACTTTTTCAATAGAAAGAGTTGTATTAGAAACAATCACAGGGTGGTATAAGACACAATGGGACACAACAAGAGGGTGGTAGGTTTAGAGTAAATGTGCAGAAAAAGGACTTTACTGAAAGGGTACTTGATAAGTGTAATAACCACATAATCACATATGAGGTGGTAGAGGCTAACACAGTAGAACTGTTTAAACATGCTTGGGATAAATATAAGGATATTCATATACTCTCAGGGGTATATTTACTAAGCGGTGAGATTGCAGTGAGATTGGATTCAAGCTCTCAGTTTCATTTTACAAACTGGAGAATGTGAACTCGAATCTGATTGGTTGCTATTGGCAACATCCCCACTTTTTCAATCTCACTGCAAACTCTCTGCTTAGTAAATATACCCCTAATACTTAATTGAAACAGATTTTAGGATGACTGTAGGGACCATGCGGCTCTTATCTGTTGTCACTGTGTGGCGGAACACTCTCCCAGAATTTAGGGAATTGCTCGGAATTCTGTGTCTTCTCTGACATTCCAGAGGGGATGACATGTATGGTAGGGAGTGGGACCCATTTGTATGTGTTAACTTGCTTGCCAGAGGCCAGGACGACAATAAAAGGTGCATAAAGGCAATCGTAGGACTGTGCAACAAATGGTTAATCTATAATCTATCATTTTTATTCTCTGAAAGGGGTAAATTCATACATTCTACAAATCCATCCCATGACCTATATATGTCTATAGACATACTATTATGTGAAAACCTCTGCTGATCCCTGAGTGTAGACAGGTATCTGGAGACTCTATATCTCCCAATCCTATATATGACAGCACGTGGAAGACCTGTCTAATGCTGTGTACATCTTCCATTGAATGCCTTATACAATAGATAATGCATGTTCATGTCTTTAATCCATATTCATTCATTTATACTGTAAGAATAACAGCATTTAATGGTCTTTTTTTTTTTTGTACTTTTAGCCAACAAGTCCTAAGTTTGGTAAAGCTGATTCTTATGAAAAACTGGAAAAACTAGGAGAAGGTTCCTATGCAACAGTTTATAAAGGCAAAAGCAAGTAAGTGATTATTAAATCTATGATTGTACCCTGCATTGTCTATGTGATTATTTATATATGTGATTTTTTTTATCACATTTTTAATCATTTTAATGTATCTTACTGTGAAGTTTGGTTGAGCTGCTTGAATGGTGTTTTGTTTTTTATTTGTTGTATTTTATAAAATGTTACCAATTGTTTGGATTTGTTTATTATTTTTTAAATACAAATCTATTTACATGATTCTGGTTCCATTTATTTATATTGTGAAGCACATTATATTGAATCTTATTCATTGCTATGGGCAACATCCCCACTTTTCCATCTCCCTTCAATCTCCCCTTGTGTTTTGGAGCCTCAGTATTTATACTAGATATGTTACACGTTCTGGTTGTAGTTCCTTTAATATTTTATAATGTTTGTAATGTAAATTTACTGTTGTTTTTAAGTTGGCCAGGGGCGTAACTACAAAAGGCTGGGCCCCATTGCAAATTTTTCAACAGGCCACCCCCTTAAATAGGATTCTGTTCCCAGGACATAAGTTAGACTTACGGGGCCAGGCCCGGCCGGCAGTACCGCGACCAGTCCGGGTCAATTAGATCTAGTGGTATGCTCGGGCCCCGTAGCTGCAGCTATGGCTGCTATGCCGATAGTTCCGTCACTGAATACGGCCCCTAGTGTGTTACCTTTTGGGCCTCTATTCCCCCAATGGTTTAACTGATGTCCAAGGGCCTGATTCTGTGTTGTGCATAATGGTGGCATTTTGTGGCTAAGGGCATATATGTGCAAAGTATACGTAACAGACCGGATCCAGGCTACGGTCCAGTAGGCTAGCTGCATGTATCCGGACTCCTGTGTGGACGAGCTGGGGCATCCTCCTAGGGAGTTTCAATAGGCTATCTGCATGTATCAGATCCAAAGATTATTGGTCCCAGCAGGAGAAATGTGTGATCGGACCATTTCCAGCTGGGAGCGATAATCTCTGTTTTGTTTGTACTCCTGTTTGTTTGCCCTGTTATCGTTCTCTGTTTATTGCCGTACAGACCTATGATTTATCGCTTCATTTTGCTTGTTTGACCTCGCGTTACTTTTAATATTTTACTTTATATTAGAATTATGCAAATATTTCGAGAGTTTTCTTTTCATATTCATTGATTCATACTGGATGTCTGATTCTTTGACTGTCCCTTTTTTTTCCCGTCATCCCCGCTAATGAGAATGTAGCTAATTACAGTGACAGGGAAGGACATCTGAAGAAGTGTTTGGCTATTTATCCACATTTTAATGTTATCTCAGCAGTAAAATGAATAACAAGCAATAAGTCGCATGATGTTTTCCCAGAAAATGCTTGAAAAAGTTCACTTAATATTTGCTTGTGAGCTCGTTAGGCTGCAGGAACATTCATTTACATAATTAAAATGATCAGTAGATTTGGCTGAGCCGCTGACATGTCATAAATGAGGCAACAACTGTATAAAGGAGAGAAAATGTTTACTCTATATTCAGCAGTAGGACAGAGACTATGCCACAGTGGGCCATGGTATAAAGGGCTATAAAGACTATAAAGGATTGTAGGACTACAGAGGGGCAAATGGGCCACCATCAGGGGGGACAGTCGGGCTGGGACAGTCCCGGCCCGCTACATGCCCGAATTTCAGGCATTTTGCCAGGTATCCCGGGAGAGTTTGCAAATCTCTCTTGGCCTGGGAGTGATACAGAGCTTTAAAGTGAATCACTGCCTCCTGCCCAGAGCAATATTATGAATGGACAGGGCTTGGTGATGTCAAACCCGCCTGTTCATAGTAAATGAACGTTTTGTGCCACTCGTGGGTCGTGGCGTGATTTACAGCACCCTGTGCCCCATGTGCCCCAATGTATTACATGTGGGTCTGTATAGGGCGGTATGAAATACCAACACCTTTTCTTCTGCTAAACCTCACCCTTTATGTACACTCCGCTTCCACCAGACTGGAGGAGGAACTTTTATTTCACAATCGCGGGTCTGGGTGTGGCGGAGCTTATACAAGGGGGCAGAACTTAGCGCCATACCGCAACTTAAAGATTCCCACTTTAGGGGATAAAGAAATAGCAGATATTGTAATAAATGTGGGGTATATTAGGGGTCTGGAGATGATACACTACTGTATACAAAAAAAATAACCCATATATATTATAATATGTGCCATTACCTGACGCCTAATATACCATTATATAGTGCAACAGCCCCAGTATACCCTACATGCATTACAAGCAAACCCTTTAAATATCCTGTATTTGGCTCTGATATAGATATATGTGTATAGCTTTGCTACTACCTGATCCCAGGGAATAGTAATTATGATTACATTGAGGATGTGAGTATACCAGCCATTGTTTCATCTATGCATCTACTTTTATCATTACAATGCCCTTGATATAGCGGCTCGGTCAGTGCAGTCTGGAGTTGCCCTGCGCCTCTCTTTTTTGGGATCCAGAGCTGTAATATACTTAATGTAGCAGGAAATGCTGCTGTGTTAGAGTTTATTTAAGGATACGTTATGGTTGCCTTCTGTGGCTGACAAATGAATCATAATAATGTTATGATTCAGTAAATCTCTGTACTGAATATTTTATAAAGTCAGGAAGGCAAACATTTGTTCTAGAGAAGATCACTTTAGGTTGCGTTCTGCTATTCACCTGCAGGACGGGTTTACCCTTGTGTTACTTATAAATGTAAAGCTGGAACGCCACATAGCAATTTGCGAAAACATTTTTTTTTAGGCATGCATCATTTTTTATTAGTCAATTTTAAATATTACTTCATATGACGGGATTGCCGACAGAATGCCTGGGAGACTCGGGCAGTTCTCCCGGTATCCCCAGAGAGTAGGCATATCTCCCGGGAGCTGTAATGTAAATCACTGCCCATGTAGCCTCACCCATTGATAGTACCGGTGGCGGCTGAGCCAATTAAATCACTTCCTTAGCCTGGGTCCTGGGAGATTTGCAGTGTCTTCTGGGATACCGATATTGAGCCAGAATTCCTGTTTTAGATTGTCAGTGGAAACAAACCTTACTATGAATAACGGACCGAAGTAAGAGACCAAAGTGTTTTTATACTACTGTCTCCATTAATGAAGCCATCTTGGTCTCCTTCAAAATGGCCGCCTCCTTAGGCTTCAATGTAGGGAAGTAGGACACAATGCTGAATACTGTAAACAAGCATCAGTGAGTGGAGCCAATAACTTTGGGAGCAGAACCATCTTTAGGGAGAATGGCAAACTCTTCAGGGAGTTAGGGTGATCTCTCACTATAGCAGCTTCATAGAATCTCGAAAAAGTCACACCCTGTTCTGTCTAAACTTTGCACAGTTATGCTCACAATTTACCATATTGGATCAAACTTTGCCCATTTGGCACCAACCACACCATTCTGTGTGCCGCAAATGGG
>JABWIB010004830.1:30657-43186 GCA_016617825.1 Platyplectrum ornatum
GTCCGCCTGTCCACAAGATAATTTGGCACGGCAGTTAGTGCAAGTATAGCGCAGCGCAGTGCCAGCAGCAGGAGCCTTTCCCTTAGTGGAACCTTTCTCAGACATACTCTTANAGATAAATAGGCAGAGAAGGACCCAAACCGGCAGAGAGAGGCTAAGTAAACCAGAGGCCCACCCTTTACACACCCAAAGATAGAGGGGGGAACAAGGGGGGTAAAGCCTACCAGTACACCCTCGCAACAGAGAAATACCCACTCCTAGCACTATAAAGTAGAGGAGTGGAGCACAGCAGGGAGAGCCTATGCACAGCAATACAGTGTCCAGCAGCACAGAAAGCAGCATCCAGCAACACAGAGAGCAGCTTCCCACAGCCCAGCGTCTAGCAGCACATAGCAGTGAAACACCGGCAGCGCAGGAAAGTAATTAAACGTTGGGGGAGGGGCCAGCCCTCCTCATCTTACTCACCACCTGTAGCTGCATGGCTGCTTCTCCCCAGCGTGAAGGGTACGACCGCCGGCAGTTGTCTCCCTCCTGGAGGTCTGCTGCGAGTACCTGGCCCCTCCCGCCGAGGAATCACACAGTGGAGGTAACCTCGGCAGCGAGGGAAGGGGCCGGCCGCCGACACAAGCCGTGGCTCTGTCACTGCCGACGCCTATAGACGCCGGCAGCCTGTCGGACTCCCGATGCCACGGGAGTCCCGCCACCTGAAGCAGGTCCTCTCCCCGCTTCCTGCCACCGCACTGCCAGAGCTCCTCAGCCCCCCGCAGCTGCAGGTGGAGCGCGGTACATGGCGGGAGGTGAGGTCGCCTCACAGGAGGGTCCTCACCCCCGCTGGGACCATAGCGCTGCCGGAGCCCTGGAGCCACCGGCAGCCATAAGGGGGACTCCTGCCGGAGCAGGAGATCGCACGGCGCCGGGAGTGAGGTCGGCCTGCACACAGGGTCCTCACTCCCACTTAGGGACCCGGGCTGGAGGAAGGCCATAGACTGTCCAGCCCTGGGGAGGTGTCCCTGAGCGGCGCTGGTCCCGGGAAAAAAGTAAAAGTCAAAAGTTAAACTAAAAATAAAAACAAGAATCAGAAAAACGTGCCCTGTCTCTACAGGCACTTCAAAAAAACTTAAGTGTGCTTCCTGAGGGGGGGGGGGCATAGTAGGGGAGGAGCCAGCAGCTGAACAAGTTTCTTAAAGTGCCAAAGTTTCCTGTCACCCTATTACACCCATGGTTGCAGTGTCCCCCAATGGATGCCTGAGAAAGTGGCTATTTTAAAGATCTTATAGCTGCCTCTGTATCAGCTATAAACAATGGTGAGATACTGTGGTGGCGAGCACATTGACAGACAGATGGATGTGGGCCAAAGATCGTAATCATAGAGAAGCTTTCATGGCAATAGTGGAAGCTATTGATGACGAACTTGTGATTGTCACATGGCACCTTCCATTACCTGCTGGACCTCATCTAACCAGTACCGAGTAGGCAGAACTTAAACTGCAGGTGACCGATTCCTCCTATAAAGAGGCTGGCTTTTGCAATTTAGTGGTTTGCTGCCCAGGAGAGCTCTGCAAAATCTCCTGTCTGTTTGGAGGGGGAAAATCCATGGTGTGCATTCTGGTGCATGAAATATAAAAGGAACATTTAAAATGATAAAGTGCAAAACCTTCAGTGTTTTGGGGGGGTTTTCTGCTACTGGTTGGTAGTTGGCAGACTTAAATTCTACTTTTGCTATTTGTTGACTTTCAACTTTGAGACTAGCTCTTCAGTGAAAACCTTTATCCAGACCACAGAAAACGTGTAATTTTCTTGCAACATGGATCTATTTAGGATTCAATTCTTATTTACTTCCCATTGTCTGTGCATACTAATGGTTAAGATCTGCATTATCTGTCTACCATTCTTAATTTTTTTTGTAATTCATTTTTACATTTTTTAATATACCTACATAATTTTTAATGTAAGAGGGCATTTTGGCAGCTCTTGTAACCTTAACCTACATCTAATTTGCAAGGTACAACTTTCTGTCATCATTTTAGGAGTACGCTTATATTATATTTCTTTGTTTCTTTCACTGCACTTGCCACTTCTTTTGTAAATAATACTGGCTATCTCTACAAAATAAATACTCATTCACCAATACAAAATCAGCTTTCCTAAAATATATAGCAATGTGTTTGTGTAGTACAAGCAGAATACTGATTCCAGACTCTGAGCCACACACTTCACATAATCACCTGTATGCACTATGTATGCCCATGATATAGGGGTCATTTAATCAGTAGATTAGCCAAACACTAGAGGATTATTGCAGAGCTGCAGAACATAAAACACTGATGATAAAAAGAATTTCTGCTGAAGCCTGTACCTGACACTGTGTGTATGTACTAGGCATTAGATGATCCCTGTCCAAAAAAATAACATGCCGATACATAAAAAAAATCTAATTTTAGACAAATAAAATCTTATCTTTAAATAAAATATTAAAAATAATATTATTATATGCAAATGTTATTTATATATTAATATACAATAATAACATTTATATATCTTAATATTTTTTATATTTTATTTAGTATATACCTTACTGAAAATGAGTGTGTGTGATTTGAATGGAGATAAAAGAAAATATTGGTTTTACACAAGATCTGGTTTTATTGCAACAATGTGAAACATATAGAGCATATTATTTCATATAACTATTAAAATGATTTGTAACTCTGTATCACCAGCATTGTGCTCCACTGCCTCAAAACCAAACATTAAGTAACAGGAACATCATTAATGTTGTACAATAAACCAATGATTTTGATGGACAATTCATAAAAAACATGCCGATAGGAAGTGGTTTCTGTGTATTCTTTCTCAGGCTGTTCCAGGGTGTGGATTTAACCCACAATGTACACCAATGTGTCACCAATGTCCACCTTCAGGCCATTGTCTGCAACATGCACTTTCTTCTCATTGATGTCAACGTGGAAGGCAGCTTGCGGAGATATCACTGTTTTACCATTTTCTTCTTTTCCAAGTACAGGAACACGACGTGGTCCCAACACAGGGTCTTCATAACGCATGAGCTTCACCTTTGTGACATCTAGAAAGAAAGCATATCCTTATTAATATGCATATCTGTATTTTTTGTTTTATTAAGATTATGGCATCCATAGAGTAGACAAACTTTTCCAAGGAAAGGTCAAGTCTTATGTAGGAAGAGTTTTCAATAGCGACTGTAGACAAGCATAAAGATGACATGTTCTGACAAATGCTATCTATACCATGATGAAAACTGTTATATACAGTTGAAATGTCAGCCTTTATTTTATGATCAAGTGTGAATAAAATCCACTGGTGACATCATTTCTGGCTAAGTGACTTCTGCTCTGCAAGCAATATGTATGTTGGGGACAAATATTTTCAACCATGTAAACCTAAAGCCCATATGTGTAAATTATTTGTGAGTATGGGAAGTAATCCCTCCCAAACATAGGACCCTACTTCAAGTTTGACTTGCCTCTTAATGAGCTGCAGCTATAAAGTTGATCTGTTTATATATTATTGTTGTATACTATATATACTGGTATTTACACTGAACGCATAAGCTTGCAGAGGTAATACTGCCAATTTGTATGTACTTGCATTTAACTAATTTAGGAGAACTAAAGCTAGACATTCACTAGAAGATAGTTCCAGTGTAATTTTTACCCGCACCATACACTTAAACAATTATCATAAGTGCCCAGTTAGTAATACCCAGTTCCCTCTGCTGAAGGGAAAGTAGCACAATACACTGATTAAAAGATGTATAATCATGTCCTAGCATTAATCAGGAATCCTGAACAATCAAATAATTAAGCCCTAGCATTTTTCTGAATCTTCAACACACACACTAGAACGATTTTTAGCCCAAATACATAATAAACGTGGAATTTGGTCATCAATTATCTAGTGTGTGGCCAGCTTTATAGGGTGTAATAATTGACACAATGGTACAGGATATAAGAAAGTAAGCCAGGTAAAAGAGGCAGTTGACTCATTTGAATACAATGACATTAAAGATTAGATGGTGTAATTTACTCTTCATAAACATTTTTAAACTTCACTTCAAGACTAGCGATTAATCTTGTTTTTATCTTTGATACAATGTGCTTATTAATGAATTCAGAACACTTAGTCCAAGAAAGAATGAATGTTGAGTTAATTCTTACTTTTCACATACTCCCATGCATCATTAAATACTATAAGAAGTGGATATTGTTAGATGAGGGTTATATAGTAACAGAAAAGAAAATCTCCTCTTCTGAAGAAAGTTAAACCTATTCTCTGTGAACTTTACAAATGACTAGTCTTCAGATTACCCACTACACAGCGCATTGTAGAGCTCTAGGGTGTTTGGTCATTATACAAAGTAATACGATTGTTACAGAAAGGCAATGTGTTCTGGCTTTATATTACCAATCCTGAAAACTGTATTCCACTCAGACTGCAATAATTGTTCAGCAAAAATATCCGCACAGCCAGAAACCACAAAATGTGCTTCAAAGCCAACACCATACTGCCCCCTTTCTGTCAGCAAGTTACCTTTGATACCACGATCAGACTTCATTAGACGTCTTATTACTGAATCTCTGCTGTCACCGTGCCGGACTTCAATCTTTGTAGTAAAGTGGCCATTTGCTGGCTGTGGATTCACCAGGATCACTGGAACCCCGGGCTAAACAAAATAAGAATCATACAAAATAAATACAGAAAGACAACATTTTGCCTTTGTCAAAACACTGCAAAGATAAATGTATGCGCCTAAAAACATTTCTTTTCAATGTGCAAAGTAATTGCAATACAATAAATGATGCCTAAATCAGATGCAATTGTAGGACATAAATATTTAATATTATATGAATCAAACACTGACTACATCAACTGAGGACAACAAATTTAACGAAGGAAAGTATTTATGAAGCAAAATCTTTTAGTATTGAAGCTCATGGTAAGATTAAGAAGTCAATTACTCAAGCCTGTACCTCTGTTCTAAACACAGAAAATGGTTTTCCTGGACAACAGTCTTCCTTAATTTTATCATCTGCATCTGAAGCAAATTTCACATCAATTTGATCCAACTAGAGAAAGAAAAACAAAGAACAGATCATTATTATTATTTCAATATACTGGATACTAATCCGTGCTCTTGTAAATGATCTCAAAAGCCTAGCAAATTCACCATAAATGGGTCTCATATGAAATGAACTAATCTGAGGCACTTACAAGTGTTTTGTATATTATGATATGGCTTTATGTAAAATAAATTCTAAGGAAAAGCAAAGATGGAGGTAAAATATAAAAAAGGTGTCTGTCTGTGACATTACACTGATAATATAACCGTAAACATTAAGCTAATGAATGAGAAGGGAAGAAAGAACAATAAAATGCAGTTCCACCGGCTCTTATAAGCAACCCCTTCCCCTGTGAAATGGCAGCCATTAAACAACGAGGGATGAAAATTATGGTAGGATGATAAAAGTACTAACGTCCAAAGAGTTGGTCAGATAGACAATGTTTTCTAGAAGAACAGTTTGCTCATCAAACTCCAACTGTAGATCCAGAATACGGGGTCCTTTTTTTTCCAGATTTTCCTGCAAGAATTAAAAACAAAAGTTAAAAAAGCTTTAGAAAGTTGTTACAGGGCAAAGAACATGCTTAATCACAACACCCAGGACATTTAACATGTAATATTGATAAATATATATGAAAAACATTATAATTATATATATATATACACATACACACACACACACACACACACACACACACCAATCATGAATATGATAGTCTATATGTAATAGTTGAACACTATTACCAATCTATAATTGCTATGTCTAATGTATGCGTTAAACATTTCAGAATTTCAGAAAGACAACTCCTTGAAGTTTCTACCTCAGCATATTATTCGATTCACCATTACATAGAATCTTACCTTAATCATGGCTACAAAAGGCATAACTCGCTTCATGTACTTCTTTAGTTCTGGCAAGCCATTTAGCTCAGTAGAAATTATTTTATTATCAGGGAGTTGTCCAGCATTGGCCTAACAAACAAAAACATGCACAAATCATATGAAAGTAGAAGACGCATTAGCTGGATTACAGTTGACATTAGTACGTGTTGGTTATATTTCCTCCTAGCTGTAATAGAGATAACAAGTCCACAATTACAATGTAAGCTCAGAGTTAAACGTAAACAAATGATGGGAAAAAGTAAGCAGTGGTCCAGATCACTTGGAGCTCTAATCATAGCAGCTGTAGAGTTCTGGACTGGTCCAAAGTCATTAAAGGAACAGACATGTTACTTATACAACTTCTGTATCCAAATATTTTCATTTGCAACCACTCTTATTTATTCCTAGACGTTAAATCCGTGATGCATTCTTTTAACAATCTCAATATTATTTATTTGGGGTATAACAACTTTGACAATAGAGAAATCATTCCAGCTTTACCTCATAATGTCTGCGGAGAGTAGATAACGTTATGTGCTGCCATGGAGGATACGTCTTAGCCACATAAATGGTGCAATGTGTTGGCTTCTGAGGTGGAACTTTGTCCCCTTTCTAAGAGAAAATAGAAAGTTAAGTGATCAATGCCTATTCAAAAATGATGGTCAGTTATCATGGTTGTCCATGTTTCTAATATGGAATGCCTGCATACCATCCCAAAATCTATAAGAAACTGAAAAATCCCCAAGAGATGTGTAGCCATTTATTTTGAATATCCATGTACCTCAACACTAAAGCTGGCCATCCACTACAATGGTTTTAGCCCAAATCCACAATTATTGAGGATTTGGGATAAAAATAGCTATAAAATCACAAATCAATGTTTGTGTGCTTATGTGTCTTTGCTTGAGTCTAAAAAGTTTTAGCCTAAAACTATTGTACATTCAGTCGTACAGATTTTTCTAGAGATTTTCATGTTCAGTTTAGTGCTCTTTAGATTTCTGTCAAAAAAGTTTCTTCATGTAAATGACAAAATCCACATCAGGACTCTACAATAGAAGAATTGATTGTACATATACACAATGTAAAGTTAGTGATTATTTTTATTAAACTAAAAAAATAGGCATATATAAGACCACAAATCTCATAAAAACTGTAACATAAAACTACTGACTTTTAATGTGGCAACAAGCAAAAAGAATCCTACCTTCCCCTTAGAGGGAGCCAAGTAATTTTTCAGACGCAAACGCAGATCATGAGCAGTTTCTGTTAGGTATTGTGATGAGCGGATCAGCACTTCATCAGCCGGGCCAGCAACTGGCCAGGAGGCACTCATCAGTGAATCAGTCTGTAGCAATAAAAGAATAATGAAAATACTAAACACAACACTACAATAAACCTATTTTGTTTTCTCCTGTACAGAGTTTTAGTTGTTCAGTCATACAAGTGTTGTTACTTTTTTGACAATATTCCCCTTTAGAATATTACAGCATAATTTATATTATATATATCTATATATATCTATATATATCTATATATATCTATATATATCTATATATATCTATATATATCTATATATATCTATATATATCTATATATCTATATATATAGAATAATACAGCATATTGTTTTAGTGACAGAAAACTGTTTTGCTGGATTATATTGAGTGTATAGTGCACTGCTGTTGTTAAACTAGAGACTGAGAAAGCTATGATACAAGTAATTGACGTCGTTTCTGTAACACTAAGAATAGCCCGGAGGATGGTGTGCGCTATTGCTGCTGCAGATGTGTGTAACAAAAGCCCAGTACTTTCTCCAATTCACACGGAAATTACAGACATTTGCTGCAATTTAAAGGAAAGGATTTTAAAATACTGGTATGCTCAGAATTTCTATGGATCATTATTTACATTTTCAATGAACCAGGCATGAAAAGCTTTTCTAATGTGGCAGTGAAAGAGGAAAATGATCTTCAAATGGACTAAATCAGATTTTTTTCCTGGAAAAATGACCGTAACAGCAGAACATACAAACACGTGTTTTTATAAATGCCTGATTTTTTTTTCACCCTACAAAATATGTAGCAAAGCAGTAAACAAGTATAGAATGTGACTGTCTCTTTAACCCATTTGTAGCATTGACAAATTCTTACGCAATCTTCATACCTTTCCAAGTAGTGACCATACATATTCCCCCAAATGGGGACAAATTGGAGCCAACAGCAGTGTCTGAACTTCAATAAAGCGGAACACCAGATCTCTGTGCATGCCTTCAATAGCCAACTCTCTGTATTTATCTTTTGTAGCCTGCAATGAAAAAAGTTATTAGTTCCAGAAACAAACCTTAAAGACATCATGGCAGAAATATGAGGAAAATAAAACAAACTTAGAAATCAACCAAATTTAACACAGGATGGTGATCATACTGTATGGGCTGGATGAACATGCTAACAGTTCAGAAATTTTAAAGGTAGAGCTTAGAGCACAGATAGTGGACATCTGGATCCAGTCATGTCCATGTAAAGCTACCAGACCATACATACTTATTTAGTATCAGGAGTTTAGCTAGAAAGGGGACTGAGCTTATTATTGGATTTGAAAGAAAAAGTCAGAGCGGATACTGGATCGTATAAGCTCCACATTTAGTATAAAACAACCATAAAAAAGAATATGTTATCTGGTTTGCAATGCACATTGTGATTAGGATCGATCAGCCAGGTCATGCCTTTTTCCATGATTGAACAGTTAACTAATGACCTAGTCTAATCACATGGCGCCAATGGGTTCAGAGCCTGCTACCTACTGGACTAGCTGGCTCCAAGTCATTCCAGACACTAAATTCATATTTATGGTCACCATAGTGACCTGGTGCTAAGATTCTTTCTTGCCCTGAGATAGTACAGTGCTAAGAAGAGCTCAGCATTCCTTCTTGGACACTGCATGTGTTATAAATAATGTAATTAAGGAGTGGCCACTCAAACAAGAAATCCAAAGAAAGGACTGCAGAGGACATCTACCTGCATGAACTACCTATTTGACCAAAAGTAAGGTACCTGGTACTAGAATCATGTACTACATTTGTAGTATTGTCTTGCATTCAAGAAGACAAAAGAATCATATCGTAAAAAATAAATCAGTGTGGTTGAAAAGCGAATAACACCTTTTCTGGCAAACAGACTAGTACATGTTTTACAACAATATAAAATGGAAGTACAGGGGCTTCATGCCACAAGTATGACCTCAATGACTTAGCAGTAGGTTAAAAGTCAAGCTATGAAAGATGACATAACTAGGGCTTGTCATCAAAGACCTCAAGATAGAAAACAAAACAGACGAGGGTACACAGGGTGAATGAATAGAAAACTGAAGATAAAACAGTCAGGAGAAACTAGAAAGGTCCTGCTAGCTTCTGAATGAGGCATGCCAATTTCTTCAAATTACAAAGCCAAAAGAATCCTTAAGTGCCAATACTGAAATCAATTTTTCAGACATTTAGACAAACTACTTTGCCTCACTTATAATTAAGAAATTGGTAAAACAAAACAAACATGTTATAACCCAGAACAAAAAAAGGGAGACAATTATCAGTTAGGGCTGAGGGTTTGATTCAGATCTTCAAGCTCTTATGATTTATACTCTAGTATGGGAAAAACATGTTGTATTGCAAGGGAGTCAATTCTCAGGACTGCACTAGTCAGTGGCGACAAATTTATCATTCGGAATCCTATGTCTTGCCGTGGATGACAAAGACCGACATCGCTACTATTGTTTTAGCCAGATCAATTTTTAGGTTATGTAGCTGGGGGCTTTTTTTCGGACCAATATTTGCATCTTGTATGATAGCGATATTAACACGTTCGTCACAGGAAAAATCTTATTCAACATTGGTGCAAAACCCACGAAAACGGGAATCTTTACCAGTAATGGCCACTTTAAGTCTAATAACAGTGTAACAGTAACACTGGTCAGTGTCTGTGTGCAAAAAGCAAAAATAAAGTATTCTCCCTGCATGCTAACACTGACATTCATTGTCAAGAAAATGAGAGGGTGAATGAATGATTGCAATATAACATGTTCAGTGTCATGACTTGTAACACTTTTTGATGATAATAATAAAAATAATAAATGATAACCCACACAGTGCCTGGTCCACATCAGGTTACTCTATGACTATACAATATCCACAATTACTGTTTGTTTTTCTTTTTTTTTTTATAGTCTAAAAATGTGCAGCCCCCTGGGAAGAACACAAATTTACAGGGACTAGAATATGTATAACACATTATGTTAGTGATTTGATGGATGATTTTCATAATATAATAATTACTAATAGCAAATATTTCACATGCACCAACATTCATGTTTAGTAAACTTTTAAAAAAGCTGGAAAGACCTCTTAATTTGTTATAAAAGTGTAAAATAAAATGTAAACTGCAAATACTGTAATGTAGAAAGGCTCAGCTCTCTGCAGTCTCACCTGGAATTCAAAGAAGCCTGTTTTCAAAGCTTCCTTGAACATCATTTTTTCATAATTTTGTTCTGTTTTTATGATTCCTGCATTCATCTCACTGCAAAAAGAAACAGAAGGACCAGCACTTCATTTAATAATTCTGTGGATACAGGTTCAGAGTACTATATCTAAAACCTGCATGTGTCAAACCAGCAACAAAACCAAAGTAACCAACGCAAATTGCTTCAATTAGATTCCCAAGACAAAATGGCCAAAATAAAGCACACAGAGAATACTAAAAGAACAGCATATTTTACATCATCCCTTTTCCTAAAGATTTTAAAGTCATGAAGCTACTAGGCTGAACTAGTAAAATAAAAAACAAAAACAGGAAAACTAAGAAATAGACAAGGCCAAGGGACAGAGCATTAAGGCAGCAGTCACTATGATCTCTTCCAGTAATTCAGCAGTGTCTCATTCAGCCTTTATAGTAAACACAGTTGAATAACCATGACAGAGAACAGTAGCAGCCCTGCTTCCCCCAGACACTCTGTCGTCCTGCTGCCTCAATGCTAGCTGGGAAATAGAGTGATGTACATTTGGGCAAGCGGGAAGTTAGGGTATAATGATAGCTGTGTAGGCAAATTTTACTATTATGTTTTCCACATGTACACGGGGGGTAGCGTAGCTCACACGGTCCTTTATCATTACATTTAGTGGGAGATATATATATATATATATACACATACACACACAAGGTACACCTTATATATTATGTAGCAAAATAGTAGACATATAGAATAAATATCTGAACACATACCTTTCAAAGACGCGATCATTAAATGTGTGAGTGGGACCACTTCGCAAACTTTCAAAATTAGCCAACATTTCTTTAACCCATTCGACCCAAGTGTACAACCGTAGAATGCCAGCATCAGCCATAGCTTCTACAAAGTTTGCATCTTCAACAGTATCACCAGCATCAGCAAGAGCAAGTCGCATGCCTGTTATAGTGGAAATAGCAACACTGAATATTAACATCGACATTGAATACTAGATAAGTAAACAAGCTGCATCTATAGGTGTGAGGTGTATTACCTGCCTTTCTCTGTGAACCTACTATGGAGCTTCAATACAAAAAATGTAATAACTACAGGATACAAAAGCTCACAGTCAGGGCAGGATTTAAAAATGAACGCAAAATTATCTAGTGGGCTATGATAACAAGAGATTGCGTTTCTGCTTAGGCATTTATTTTAGGTCAATTACCATCTCTTGTTGCTATGTCAAAAATCAGTTACACAACTGGAGAAGAGAGTGTATGCATGTCACCAGCATCTCGTAGGTGTTATTTTACTCAATAATTTAAGTTATAATGATAAAAAGTAAAAGACAAATACATAACACATATCGTGGCAAAGAATTCAAATTAAAATATACAAACCGTCCGCTGAGAACTTTTCAATCGCTTGACTCAATGTGAGAAAGTTCCCAGTGGATTTTGACATCTGTGAAAAAGAGGGAGGAAAGTAGGAAATTGATTAAATGTCCTATCAAACGTATGTTTTTTTTTTTTTTTTTAAATTTCTTTATTGAGGTGAAACATACATGAACATTACAATATGATGCAATAAACAGAAGGTATACTAGGCAAAGCATTACAAATGTATCCGATAGAACCACAACCAAGATAGAGGATAGGGGTCCATATCCTAGAATACAGGCAAATTTTCAGTGGCAGCAGGAAACCGGACNCAGGGGCCTAGGGATTATCCCAAGGCTATTGGCGGGTCAGCTGCAGATAACCGAGTAAGGTACCATTCAGTTTGGCCAAAATTGTCATGCAGTCGTAGCCGAACATCCCCAGGTAGCTCATCTATGAAGTTCTCCCAAGTGGCAAAAAAAGAGGCAACCTTCCGGTCTTTGTCAAGAAGAGCTTCAATCCAGTCCATGGCGAAGATGTTGTACAGCTTGGATTTAAAGAGAGACAAGGACGGAGCCGCNGGGGACAGCCAGTTCTGGAGTATGGACTTTCTGGCCGCCGCACTGATGGCCAACATCAGTTTCCTACCCCCAGGAAAGACCCGTTGGTTAGAGGGCAGGACA
>JABWIB010004832.1:17604-28919 GCA_016617825.1 Platyplectrum ornatum
TATTGTTGCATGTTGCACACAGATACTGACCAGCATTACTGTTACACTGTTATTACACTTGTGCTGGAAACATCATCTCTCACCTGTAATACTGATTGCAACTAATTAAATTTACCCCCCTGCAATTCAACATGGTTTTGCCCACTCTTGAAAAATCTTTCAATTGGAACAATTTATCTTATAGTGTATGGCCAGTTTATGGTATTGGTATTGCTGACAGTGTGACACTGACAAAATACAATCATTCCTAAAAAGCCCGGGCCTAAATTTACTAAACTTGCCCATAGCAGCCAATCAGATTCAAGCTCTCATTCTCTAGTATGTAAAATGAAACAAAGCTTGAATTTCATTGGTTGCTATGGGCTACATCCCCACTTTTCCAATCCCACAGTTTAGTAAATGTAGGCCCATGAGCCTTGTTTAGTCTTCATATACATAATGATCAGCTCTGTGCTGTGTTAGCTGCTTCGCTGTCAGAGCCCTTTATGCCAGAACCCCATGAGATAACATCAGTGGTTGCGCTACATTTTTCATCAGGAGATAAAATACTCTTCATAGCATTTGTATTTCTTTAGTGGCAATTCAGTCAAATGAAATGTGGCCTATGATGGTCCATTAATAAGTAGCAATTGGGGTCACGATAATGGGTGGTTCTGATTAAATAGTTAATAAGCTTTAGTGTGGCAGTGTAATTCCATGGTCACTGCCTGCTGGTGCTGTGTGATCTCGTGGTGGTATATTAGTGAGCAGGTCTGAGGAATAAGCTGTGACAGGAATGGGAGAATTATTGTTTTATATCAATATGTCAGTTTCTCACAACTTCTAGGGCAACCTAGTCCCGTAATTGTGTCTCGTAAGACACAGCCCATACTGATGGTAGCCACAAGTACCTAAAAACTCTTTAATTGTCATAGCAAAGATTAGGTCCCACACGGGAANTCAAAATGCCCAATGCAGCTCTCATAATGGTAACGCTCTTATATGCTAATATAGAGACGTAGGCCTAAATTTACTATGCTGGCAGATTGAAAAGTGGGGATGTTGCCCATAGCAACCAGTCAGATTCAAGCTCTCATTCTCCAGTATGTATAATGAAACTGAGAGCTTGAATCTGATTGGTTGCTATGGGTCGACATCCCCACTTTTCAATCTCCCTGCTTAGTAAATTTAGGCCGTAGAGTGTAAATTAAGTAACGTGATGGTACGCAAAATCTCCCTCCTGCAAATAGGGAGAACCATTCTCAAAACAGGCTGCTGCTTTATAATATTCAATTCATAATAGTAGTGGAGTATTACATTAATAATGTAGTGCGGGTAGAGCACACGGCAGTCTCTGTATTGTGTTACCCTTATCAGAGCTGGATTGGGTATTATATATGGGTATTATATATGGGTATTATATTGGCTATTATATATATGCTATGACAATAAATCCATAACAGCTTTTGACTGTAGTTTAGAGTAATTTATCAATATTAAACTATCACACATGTACAGAGGACTTGTGGATTTCTTGATTTCATGAATTCTCCTTATTTCACACTTCATGTTTTTGGTTTTAAATAAAATGTGTATTTTTAGGAAAATAACTTGATATTAATAGGGTTTTTGGACACAGAGCATGCCCCCTATTTGTGATACTCTCTTTCTGGTCCCTGTATGCGGCTCTGCCTGATCAGTGCAGAGTGTGTGGACAGCTAGAGATTACACTGTAATGTCGCCTTAGATAACGTGTTGTCTCTGGAGCTGATACTTTGTAAATTCTGTGTGACTGAAGAACCTCTCATTCAGAAAAACCAGGAATCTACTGAAAGCATCAACTCCAGAGCCTTGTGCTGGCCATACACCTGTGACATGCATCGCTCAGATACCTTGCAGGAAATCGCCAGCGATTAACCTGAGTATTGCTGCAAGGGACAAGATACTGCAATGTGATATGTGACCACAGGANAGAACATCACATAATCGCACCNGATATCTCACAGGTGTATAACCAGCATTACACCGCCACTATAATAAGGACATCCCCAGACACAGTGCATACAATAGTGCAAGCTTCTGGTCCGTCAATAACGTATGCTGGCTATGATCATCTTCACAGTAGAGCTGTTTACATCCACAAGACCAGTATTGTTCTAGTGGATATTGTTACGGATAAATGGTACCCCCTAGTTGTCTTGTACTAGATATGTGCAGGTATTAATAACAGTGCACCTCTTCCACACTTGTGCAAAATAGTGGCTTTCTGCTTGTAGTGAGCATTTTGCATGTGCGCATACACACACTTTCATGCCTTCCATACTGTTACACTGTTATTACACTTGTGCTGGAAACATCATCTCTCACCTGTTATGCTGATTGCAACTAATTCAATTTACCTCCCCTGCAATTCAACATGGTTTTGCTTATGAGAGTGTAATTCATGAGAGTGGAAATCTGAATCTGGATATGTGTACATTGTGTATCCAAGGTGCAAAGGGAATTATTAAAATAATATAGGGACATGTCAGCCCCCTGTGAGGGAATATTAAGGTAGGGGGATCAGATTATACATGGCTTCCCTTCGCTTGTAGGAAAGGCAGGGTGGTAAGTTTGNATCTGACCCAATATGAAGTGATGGATGTACAGGGCAGATGCATACTGTTGTGCTACAATCTACGGGAAAGGTTGAAGATTACCATAAGAGACAGGAAAAAGCGCACAACCAGCTTTTTCCTGTCTTCTCGGCAGATTTAATCGGCCCCTTAAAGTGTTTATTTTGTGCACTTACATTTGTATTTCTTTTAAAGAGGAAGTGAACAAATTGCAGAAGCACCTGGCACTACTACGCCAGGAATATGTCAAGATGCAGCAGAAGTTAGCCGAAACTGAGAAGAAGTGCACGCTCCTAGCCGCCCAGGGCAACAAAGAGGCCGCCAATGACTCCTTCATCAGTCGTCTGCTGGCAATTGTNGCTCAGCTGTACCAGCAGGAACAGTACAGGTAAGGGAGTGAAGATAGACATTGCTTCATGGCACGGTAGTATACAACCATCATATTTTATTTTTATTTACCTAATTGTATTTCTATGGGATCGGTTCTCACTGTATGAAGAGAGACATTATGATAGTAGGGGGCATGGTGTGAGTAGAAGAATCTTACTATGTGCTAGGCACAGGTTCCTGTACCATTTACTTTAAGACCCCAATGACTTTGGCTCCCAACCATTTTACATGTTATCAATTATTTGCAGAATATAGACCAGTTACTTGTTAATGTATATTGCTCCACGCCTCATTATGTGTTATTAGAAACTGATTTACAAAAAAAATAGCTTTTTAACTTGAAAAACATATTGTCAGAAATCAGTAATAGATTTTTCATGCAGTTTTCTTCTATAGGCCTCAAAGCCAGGTTAGAGATTTCCATGTTAGTACAATGTTTATAAACACTTTTCTTCTGGAAGTCAGGAATTAGCTATGGTAAAGGACATATGGACGTTTGGTTAATATTTGACAGCACAAGGGTTCCATAGTACATTACTAATAGCAATGCATTACTAGGTCGGAAATTGTCACCTGTACATGTGCACAGTGTAAATGCACACGACACATCTTCTGAATTATTAGAAGTCTTTACAAATAAATACTCTGTATGTGGTGCAAGAATAAGGGCTTCTCCAATGCATGGCTGAATCGCTTTGATAGATACATGTATCTGTAAACAAGGAATCCATCCTAAAAAGAGATGACATTCATTTTTAATAGAGAGGGATGGTTTTCCTCTGGTGGATACCTATATTTGTCTGCTTTGTTTTATTATTTGGGTATATGGGTATAAATATTAGGCAATACAGTGTGTTCAACATTTTATGCAGTAATGAGGAATGAAAACAAACTAACATTGGATGTGAAAATCCCATTCCCCCTTAAACCCTCCTATGACTGAGACAGTAGACACCAGGGGAATGACCACTTAGCTTTAGCCATGCTGCAGCTCTCCTGCCTTCTGGAACTGCTGGCAGAAAACCACCCAGCTGGGCGATGCTGATGTCTGCCAGCATAATGCTGCAGGGCTCTTGTTAGCAGTGTCAGCGGGCACCCAAGATCTAAGGGAGCAGCATTGTGTGGTCTTTCTGGGTGCCAGGCACAAAGTTATGATTGCCAAGGGTGCTGACACCCTCAAACCCTAAGCTAAAGGGCGGTGGGCTTAGAGGAAANGTGACAAACCCTCAATAGCAGAGAGGGAGGTAATAAGTGGAATAGCTTCCCATCTGAGCTGTTAGAGGCTAACACTGTAGAAGAATTGGGATAAATATAATAATATGCAATATAATAAACACGTCATTGTCTATGAATAGAATATCTGCTCTAATAAATGGTCCAAACTAATTTGCATATTACCAATTACTTTTTGTTTTGAATGACATGATTGCAGTAAAAATAGTTGTCCATCAGTACATGTACAGATAATAATGTTCCGTTTTATTAATATCTATAGGAATTTTAATAACTAGTTTCACAAACTGATTATGGACCTCTTTTGTATAGCATAGCCTTTCCCAGGGTTTGCTCGCATACTAACCGATCTATCTGCACTCTCTTATTGCCAAGTTGGTTCCTGTTGCATCTTCCGGGAAACCTGATTTTATCACAGGACATGACTAGAGAGATAGTTTCCCTGATGGCACAGGAAACGTCTGTGTTACTCTGCAGGGGTCAGGTTTCCTGTAATGTAACGTGGTACGTTATCATCACTAGTGCTGAATTTTGCTTTGTCAAAATCCTTTCAGTAGTCCAGATACTGGTGAGGAGTGTTCCCTTGTCTNTGTATGCATTGAACGCTGTAATAAGTTAAGGCTTGTTCAGCATGAAACCAATATGGCTGTCTTCTGCATCCTGTAGGGAGTTGGTTCTGTAGCATGCCTTCCCTCCTAAATAACTGTGACAAGTATTNCTAAGGCCCTGCTGTCTTGTGATAAGAAAGTGCTTCTTTTTGTGTGGCCCTCAGAGCAGTGTGATACTGTTGTATGCGTTCCTCTCGCTGCTTTTACCACACAACCCTCTCAAATGAATTTTTAATGTCTATGGTCCTTTCAATTACTCCACTTCATCAGTTCTTGTGTTTGATGCATTAAGGCAACCTGTAAAAGCTGCTGCTCTCTGCCTGCATTTAATGACACATTCTGCTGCCATAAGTAATTCAATTATATAAGGTGACTAGATATATACATATATTTTAATTTTAGGATCGGATCAAGGCTATCGCAATCCCAGAGTTCAGATAACCCAACACTGGAATTGCAGTTGTAAAAGTCCAAAAAAACAGACACTGCCGATTCCCATATGTATAGGGAGGACCACCTACTGCACCTTTCCCGTGTGCATACATAGATCCATAGTATACAGAGATCTGTATCCTATGGCTCTAGAAAAATTGGATATGGAACTTGTCTAGAAATATTCATTAATTAATAAGATTGTTAGCTACATAATGATATACATACATATACGCGTATATATGATGGGACTGATGAGTCCTGTTTCTTTTTGTTTGTTGTGCAAATGATCTTATATAGTGAATATAGTGTGTGATCATTTTATTACTCTTTTCCCTCTCTATCTCAGTGACTTGAAGATAAAAGTTGGAGAGCAGAATATCAGTGCTCACAAGTTTGTGCTGGCTGCAAGAAGTGATGCGTGGAGCCTGGCCAATTTAGCTTCAGTGCAGGAACTAGATCTGTCAGGTGAGGAAACTGATGCTTCTCTGCGTTAAATGGACAAAGTTATTTAACAAGTTCCAATCAGAAAGTACCTACCTTCAGTACAGCTCATCAACTAATGCTTGTTTATATGATGCTTCATGATAAAATGAACACATTGAACGTTGAATTGAATATTAGCAGTTTCCCTGCTAATTATGTAGGTTTTTGGTTCTGACATGAAAGGTACAATATTATATATTTGTGTGTTCAAGCTGCTATGCGTTTTTTTTATTTTAACAGCTTGATCCTTCTTTTAAAAAAAAATAAAGGGTTTGGTCAAGTGGTCTTCAGTTGTGGCACAAAGCTACTAATGGATGGTAGCCTTAAAATTAAGATTTTAAAATAAGATATCTCAGAGACCCATTTACTGAACTGAATACCCAGGTCTGCACATCTTTACATAGACTGGTGTGANGTGTTTTGTGCACAGTACGATTGTACACCTGAAATGCCTATAGAAGTGANGGTGATTCAGTCTAAACCTGGCCACACACTAGAAAGATTATTGTGCCAATTATTGCGAACTGCAAAAATCGTTCTAGTGTCTATCACAGATAAATTTNTGAAAGCTCAGATTATCATCCCAGAAAAGCTCTGAGACAGTAATCTGATCATTTGGAATTCCCGATAAGAAGATATCATCCCCTCCAGATAATCAGATAATGTATCTACAGCTATGACATGTCCAAAAAATTGCATGCAATTTACTGCTCAGTATTAGTGTGAACCTGACATGCATTGAGCCATTGAACATAGACATTGCCTGGTCCGCAGTGCAGAGTAACATTAGATTGTGCTATATAATCCATTGAGATTTCTGTATAGATAATTGAACTCTCCACCACTAGACTCTAAACCCGAGGTGACCATGACAATGGTACGCTGGATCTACACCGATGAGCTAGATCTGCAGGAGGATGATGTCTTTTTAACAGAATTGATGAAGCTTGCAAATCGGTTTCAGCTTCAGCTCCTCAGAGAACGGTAAGTTTATTAATTGGAAGACTTAGACATATTAAAGGATATTACTCATTACTGCATAAAGGAGAAATGAAAGAAAAACTGCTCCAAATGTTCTAGATACATATCATAATACAGCATTTGAATGTACATCTTTAATATTATATTACATTGCAGATGTGAAAAGGGTGTCATGTCATTGGTGAACGTGAGGAATTGTATTCGCTTTTACCAGACGGCAGAAGAGCTTAACGCCACTACCTTGTTAAACTATTGTGCTGAGATCATTGCGAGTCACTGGGTAAGGACATCCTATTCTCATCATGTACTTATAATGGTACAAACAGCCTATAAGAGAGTTTTGGGCAGAGTGGAGGAGTAACGAGGGAAGGATCAGTGATTTGATTTTTAATATGATAAATTATATGAATGTCTGTCAGCAGTATGGAGTGTGAAGGTAGTAAATAATGATTTATGCAGATTTCACAATGGACCAAATTATGAAATGGAATTGCAGGGGAAGTAAAATGAATGTTAGTGTGTGCATGCAGGGAGAATACTTTATGTTTTGCATTCTGCACACAGATACTGACCAGCGTTACTGTTACACTGTTATTAGACTTGTGCTAGGAAACATCATCTCTCACCTGTAATACTGTTGCAACTAATAACATTTAACTCCCCTGCAACTCTACATAGTTTTTCCCACTCTTGAGTAAGTCATGGGTTAATCAGTAGTACCTAAAGTCTGGTGCAATTTGGAGTCCCAATGATCTACACAATGCCCCTGCACATGCTGCTGTCTTGTTTTAGTTGATAAATAGTGCCCATGCCACCCTGCAAATATATCTTGCAATGACATGCTGCAATTACATGCTTGTCCACAAGGTGGAGAGATTGAGTCTTAGTAAACATATATTTCTACACACATTGGGACATCATTGATTGTGTAAANTTAGCAGCTTCTATAAAGAAAATGAGACGAAACAATGCAGTAAGTGTAATTCCTGCAGAATCTTTGACGGTAAACACTGTATAAATCTGGTGCAATCGAACAATTATTATGTGATTGGAGTGATAATCGTCAGATAATCTTCTAGTGTGTACCCTGCGCCTTATAAATAAACGTTAATAGTAGAATATTAACGTTATTTTTTTTGTTACTTTTAAAATCGGAACTATACAAAAATGAGACAATTGGCAACCATAAGACCATGTCCAGTAATTACTATTGTGTTTGCTTCAATTGGTTTAGGACGACCTTAGAAAGGAAGATTTCAGCTCAATGAGTGCACAACTTTTGTTCAAAATGATAAAATCAAAGACTCAGTTCCCTCTGCATAAAGCAATTAAGTTGGAAAGAGAAGATGTGGTATTTTTGTATCTGATAGAGATGGATTCTCAGGTATGATATAATCTTGCAGTTGCCGCAATTATACCTTTGTCTATAATATTGTGTTTGTGACGCATGAATTTCTCCACGGACTAATTGTATGTTTAATATGACTTACTACAGATCATAAAGCATAAATAATTTAATAATGTGCGGTTTAACAGTAACAAATAGGACCCGATTCATTGTTGCGTGAAGTGTTCAGAATTAGCTTGTTTTCTCATTTGCATAGGAAAAGCACACATAAAAACATAACAATTTAATTATTAAACAATTGCACAACCAAATTTCCCCTTTAAATCAATGGCAAGTGCGTTATTTTGGTGTTCAATTCTAAAATAATGCCATTGNTTGTACTTTTCTATTCGTTCAAAGTGTGTAGACAGCATTTACACTGCTGCTAGGGGCTTTTCTATACCCATTCATAAGGGCCTCATTCATGTACTAACTANATATTTTACACATGAAAACACGGTGACGAGCGTTTAATTAATAAATGCAGTCAGTAAGTTCACTGATGACAGTCATATGACAGCGTGAAGTTTTATGAATGGGCTGTTATGAATCGCTGCTGTGTCACTTATAAATGGGTATAGAAAGAGCTCTTCTAACACATCCTCCATTTCACCTCTGCAGAAACATGTTTTTCAATTGTAATACAAAGTTACAACACTACAAGAAACAGATAGTAATTCCCCAGTATAAATCCTATATAGACTATATATTTAATGCTATTCTCATAGCTTTGTTTGGATAACCTAATTGTTNTCTGTGAATCCCATAAATAGATATGCATGACTCTTTCAGCTGCCGGCAAAGTTAAATGAGTTGGACCAAAATGGAGATCTTGCCCTGGACCTGGCCCTCTCCCGGAAACTAGAAAGCATTGCCACTACTCTAGTNAACAACAGGGCAGACGTCGACATGGTCGACCAGAAAGGTTGGAGTCTCTTGCACAAAGCAATCCACAGAGGTAAGCACCGAGCAGAGTCTGTGGACTGAATCCAAACCTCTGCTGCTCTCAGCTGCAAAGGATATCTAAAATCTGATCCATGCTGAATTGTCAGTCCCATCCCCCCCCCCCCATACGAATGAACTTATGGTCCATGGATGCTACTGTGCCATCCTCAATTGAAAATAAGATTCAGTGTACCTCCCATGTAATGTATAACCTATATGCATCCCCCTATATCAGTGAAAGTATAGGGAGACACATATTGATCGGTTGTATTCCGTAAGTCTGGATGCAGTCTCTATATGCATAGGAGTAAACTATCCAATATTAATTATATGTTTTGTTTTAACAGATGATAAATTTGCTGCCAATTTNCTCATAAAGAATGGTGCTCTTGTTAATGCGGCTACGATTGGGGAACAGGAGACCCCCCTTCACTTGGTAGCTGCTTGCACATTAAAGGACCGTTCCCTGGAAGTCATGTCCGACATAGCGCAAATTGCAGAGGCACTTTTACACGCTGGAGCAAATCCCAACATGCAGGACAGTAAAGGAAGGTAAGCATGTACTGTAAGTGTTCCTTCCAAAATAAGTGTATCGCTAACATAATTAATTTGCCTAATATGCAAGACAAATAGTATCTTACATTGGCATAGTTAGCATCATGCATCATGTATTCATATTGTATTCCCCTCTTTTCAGGACGCCTCTACATACNGCTATCCTTTCTAAAAATGAGTATGTCTTTAACCAGCTTCTTCAGTGCAAACAGTAAGTAATCAAATATACAAAATGNGTTTACTTCTAGTAAGGTAGCCTGAAGGTTAGTTCTTACAATATGCGATCCCCGAGGTTCAAAATGACATTATAGCTCACTAATAAATGGATCGGATGTGCTGACAAATGTACTATATATTGAGGATCAATTTTATTTCTGGTACCGAACTCCTATGGAAAAGGGCAGAAATGGGCAACCTTATAAATCTTATGATCCTCTAAATTGCACCTTCAAGCTGTGAAATGGCTGTTTAGTACCATTACTTTTTGGTAATACAACCTATTAATGCATGAAATGATAAATGAAGCCCTATGGGTAATACAATAAGAGCATGAATCCTAGAGATTATAGGATCTTTGAGCAGCAGGTCACAATTCTAAGAGCCCTATGAGGGTCTAATACTCCCTGATGGCCATTACAAGTGTAGATGATGTTAGTCAGAATTTCTGACATTTATGGCCCCAGACCTAAATTCACTGCATTGTGTTCTGTGTATCATAATATGATAAATCCCTTCAAAAGAAAATGATGGCTTTTGGTTTTCTTTCATGTGATAATAATATTTTGTACACATTGTCACTGGCAAGTTGAATAGCAGGGGTAGCCACATCCACAATGTTCAAACACATCAAATTCAGATGTGGGTTCCCATTTTATTAGTTTGTGTTAAATGACAACATTTCATGAACTGTGTCTAAAATTCCTCAAATGATTAGTTATTATAGAACTGTTGATGATTTGCTGTACTGTAAAATAGCATTTAATGGGTAAGATCTGACATTGAGTTTTCTGTTAGATTAGATTTAGAACTGAAGGATCACGAGGGAAGCACAGGTCTGTGGCTTGCTGTTCAGTATATCACCGTCTCTTCAGACCCATCCGTAAACCCCTTTGATGACGCCCCTGTGGTGAATGGAACCTCATTTGATGAGAATAGNTTTGCAGCAAGACTTATTAAAAGAGGCAGCAACACGGATGCCCCTGACACAGTCACAGGTAAACAAAAGAGGTTTGTATTCAATATAGAGCTATGCATTTCAAAATTAACTCTTATGTCATTATTTTTAGAGACTTGTGTTTCATTTATTTGATTTAGCATTTTAAAGAATTAAAACATTTTGCTGATAGGAAGGTTATCCGTGAGAAACGTCTTGGCACAGCCTGGTGTAGCAATGCCATTCTTTAGTTGAAACCTCCAAAAGACATTATAGAGCAAGTCGCTCGCATTAGTTAAGAAGTCACCTAACAGTGAAAGCAGTTGTGGTCCTCTGTGTNAAAACCATTAACATTAAGAGCCTTAATAACCCTGGACCAGGTTCAGACTTTATGCACTATTGACTTACTCAAGAGTGGGTGAAACCATGTTGAATTGCAGAGGGGGTAAAACGAATGTCAGTGTTTGCATGCANGGAGAACCGCTTATGATGCATAAAAAAAAACCTTTATTTTGAATAGCCATACACATAGAATATATTGTACAAAAATG